>MINK01172336.1:0-30069 GCA_001735545.1 Phormia regina
ATATATATATATATATATATATATATATATATATATATATATATATATATATATATATATATATATGTCATTTGATTGATAATTACTTTATGGAAAAATTTATTATTAAAATTATTATTTTATAAATTATTCTTTACTATGATTGCATGAATTGAACTAATTGTTAAGAAATTACAGAATTGTTTCTATAATATGTTTTTATGTCCCACTGTGTGCTGTCACTTACACATAAATTCAGGCACATGTTGATATACTCATCACAGTCGCACAATTAAACGTCAACCATAACATTGGGAAAAATATTGTATATTTTGTCGTCAACAGTTATACAGGTGACAGCGTACATATCATTGTTAACAATCTCATGGACGGCAATGTCACTTAATCGTCAACGACTATAACAGAGATGAATAATATAACGAAAATATATTTAAACATTAACTTTGTTTTTTAAATATGTTCTTTTGTAAATTTTATTGATCACATCTAAAAATTATAATATATAAATTAAATTAACTTATATTAATACTAATCTTATTTCATTTCACTACAGACATTAAACAAATTATTTTGATAATAAACAATTTTTATTTCAATATTTTTGCATGCTTTAAATTTCTTAATTACACAAATGTAATAAATGTATTTAGAATAATTATATGCAATATTGAAAGTGAATAAAACATATTCATCATGTTGTAATTTTGAGAGATATTACGTTTTTTTTAAGTCATTCAAAAATACTTACATATCTATATATATACCCAGTAAAAACATCCATTGTGATAAAATAATATTATAAAAACTAGGGGGCGGATTTGAATGAATTTATTTTTAGCAAAATATGCGCTAAAAATAATATTCTATGAAATTAAAAAAATACGCATTATTTTATTAATTTTTATGAAATAAAGAAAAAATAAATTTATCAAAGGATTGCCTATTTTGACGAAAACATTTTTGTGCCTTAGAAATAATCTTAAAACGAGATTTGAACGTAGAAAGAATCAATATTTAAAACCGACGAATAATGGATTACTACTTATTGAGAATAACATTTAAATAAATGTTAATAGAACATTAACAAGAAAATGACAATTTATATGCACTGTTCAGAAAAATATGCATTTCCGAATGTAATCAAATTTGCAATTTTTAAAATATGTAAATTTTTTTAATTATTTCTTTAATAAATTTAATAAAAATAAAGTTAATTATATAAATAACCGTATGTCTTTTTTTATTATTTTTATATATACAACAGAATATTTGAATTGAAATATTTTGAATTGAAACAGATTTTTATTCTCATCGGAAAACAAAAAATTCTATAAAATCTGGATCCTGTGTGTCGTGTGTCGGTTAAAATGGCGTTTATAAAGCCCTCCAATAATTGCCATATATAATACATTCATCAAAGGATCGGAAACTCTTTCGAGAAGTTTGCGATTGAAATTCAACTAGATTTTTACATAAATGACAGAAATATGCTTAAAAAGCCGGGGCTTAAAACCTGTTTTCTAGTTTCTGAAGACTATAAGGACTTCGTATTTACATAAAGGGTTGTGACAGGCGCGGATCCAACTAAAGCTTTTGGGGGAAGAAAATAGAATGATTTTCTCCACTATTTCCTAAAAATTTATGTATTAGTATATATTTTACATTAAGCATTTTCATTTTGGAGAGGGAAATTTCCTATTATCCCTCCCCGTGGATCCGCGCCTGGGTTGGGAAATTATTTTCTGAATTTTTGTGAAATGAAATAAATCGGTTCAATAATAATGGGACAAAATTATATAATTTCACACACAACAAAGGTAAATTTTTTTAGTAGTGGAAAAATGTAAATTTATAAATGCGAAAATTTCGGTAAGATTGTGAAGGGAAGCCGATTAAAGCCTCGATCTCTATTGCAATTACTTTCTTTTGATCTAAATAGTGATGTCGCATATCTGAAAGTAATATAGATAATATTTTGAATGAATCGGATAAAGATGTAACGAACTTACAGGGGTAAGGTGAAAAAATGCTACACTGTACCAAAATTTACCGACATTTTGAAAATTGTGTTAGACATCAATACATTTTGAACGTTGCGTTGGATATCAATACCCCTTGAAGCAACGGATCCAGAGTTGTTTTTAATTTCTACTAACAAAGTGGCGTTAGCATTACAAATTAATTCCGGCTTTCGAAGAAAATTGCAAACTGTTGTGAAATGTAGAGATTTTAGCAAAGCCTGTGACAAATTTAATCATGATCTATAAATTGCAAACGTATATGCAACAGGACTGTGTGGTAAATTTGTAAAATGGATAAGTTCCAATGTGAAGAATCGTAAACAATATGTAATCTTTAATAGCAAAATGTTATCTTGTCTCACTATTATTTTTCACTATTATCCATTCAACAAATATTTTTTATGTTACAAATTAATATCAATTCTTCAGAATTTTCTTTTTGACAACTTAGATGTATTTTGGAACAATATTTTGAGATGCAGTATTTGTTACGTAGAGTTATCCCTTTAATCTATTATTTTAAATAGATTTTATTATATTCTACATAAAACTATTTGTAAGCAACATTACCTTCATTAAAATTATATAAACATTTCGTTTCCATACTGTAAAACCTCAAATATTGTATATTTACATCCGAAAAAATATTGGAAATCAGTTGAAACTTTTTAGTGTTTGGTAACTTGATATAAATTAGTAAGTCACAGAATAGAAAAATGTTTTTAATTTTCTTTATTCTGTTCCAGACCCATGTATTTCGAATAAGAAATATTGCAGCCACTTAGCGGTTTTTAATAAAAAGTACCCGCTTTGAACATAAAAAATCATATGTAGTGGAAAAACCGCAGTTTTCACAACACTGGAACCCAGGGTAAACAGAATTATTACCAAATTATATAACATTCTTGTTCTAAAGATTATTCTTCTCTATTTTTTTTTAATTTTCACAATTCTATTAAAAACTAAATTAATTTTAGAAACGTATGACCAATGTTAATCAAATTTTAAATGGTCCAAAATATCTTGTAATTATTTACAAATGACATTTCCGAGACGAAATGACGTCAAACAATTTTTAAGTTGTTGAATTTTCAACAAATGAAAAATTTTGTTTCGACTTTTTTTGGTAATCTTAATGATTGAAAATAAAAATGAAAAATATTAAAGAAACGTCATAAATGATCTTAATATCAATTTTAAAACAATTTATACAACTTATAATAATATGAATAGTAATTTTTAAATGACTATATCTTCCATAGTAAATCCCGTAAGCACTTAATTTTGAGGATTTTGTAATAATTTTAACATGGATTTTGAATAATAAACATCTAAATGCATAATTCAAACTTTTCATGAAATCATATATCGGTCTTATAAGGTCTTTCACAAAATTCAGTTTCTTGGGTCATAATATTATACAAAGAATGGAAACTAAATGGAAACCTGGTAGTTCAGACTGTAGGACTCAGGAAAACTAGAAAGGATTTTGAGAGAAAATGCCCCAATCTCTGGAAGGAAAGTGTCATAAATAGTTTCTTTTTTTGTGAGAAATGCAAGCAAAAATTTGGAGGAAAAAATAACGTAGACGATTATTTTGGATTCTATGATGCAGATACTAGAGGGATTATGGCAGAAAAATGAAACAAATGTTTTTAAAGCATTTAATTTATAACAACAATTTGTGTTCAAAAGTAATAATAAAATTTTAATGAACTAGAAATTAGCTTTTAATGGTTCAACTGGGGAACTTTGGTGACTGTTAACCATCAATTGGTACACTACTGAAGCTTTGGTGGCTATAAGGTGCAACAAGGTACTAAACCTCTACCGGTACTATTGCCCTAAATTTTATATAAAAACTGACTACATATTAAATTATACATAAACACAAAATTTTGCTTGCTCTAATATAGATCTTGCCTGTTACAAACGGTTTTTATTATTTTGAGGAGCAAAATTTGCAGCTTTTATATAGCAATACATTTTGACATATTGATGGACCAAAAACTGGTTTTAATAAGATTTTCCTAATAAAACCGTAACGATATCGCAATTGTGGTAAAAAACAAAGGTTTTTATTAAGCACAGAGATAAAGGAGGAACAAATTTAAATATTTACTTACTACCATAACTGTGCAAAGTTCAAACAAATGAGTTCCAGATATACTAATGCTAATTATGGTAGCAATGAATAAATAAAAAATTTATTTAAAATGTTCATAATTTTAAATCAATACATAATATACCATATATGGTAAATTTCAGAAATCGTTATTAAAATTTTGCATAAATTTTTCACTGTATTTGTAAGATATTTTTGAACAGAATAAATTAATTAAATTACATAAATGTGATACCATTTATTTGTCAGACTTTCAGGGAATTGGAGATAACTCCAACACACAAATACAGAAAAATATTTGAAAGTGGCGAAAGAATAAATTTATAGATGTTTTGAAAAGCTAATTCAATCATTTTGAACAAATTGGTTTTGTTTGTAAAAATGTACGTACTATTTTTTAAAACCGTACAAAGTAGTACACTTTTTGCCTCTCCAAAATCAGGCATCCCTAAGTTTAGTAAACAACGACTATACAATTATTCAGTTTATAAAAATGTGAAAGAATGAAACGATACTTTAAGATGAAAAGTTTTATTTGTCTGTTAGATGTTGATGGGTATAAAAGCCTCGACACAGTCGAATATATCCGAGATCTCTTTTTATATTACATTTATAGTCACATTTGCTCTTGTTTTTGCAGTTCGACTTTTCATAATTTTACATCTTATCCAAGTAATAATAACACGTTAGGATTTTTCATTTACATTTATCACATGCACTCATTTTGGGTATCCTTACTTTTATGGAGATCATTAAATTCAGAGAGTTGAATTTGGGAACACTACCATTCTTTTCACAGGTGTATACCGATGGAAGGATTTGCGGACAAGGTGGAGGAAACAGGATGGAAACAAATCTGATCGTTTGTAAATGTACCATTTTTTATTTTTAACAATGCTTTGTTAAGAACGTGATAAAGTAATACTTACATTTGACAAGTCATCATTTAACATCTTTATTGGAAATACTAGGCATAGCTTAACCTAATTCCTACGATTTTCTATGCCTAACTTGTACCTTATCTAAAAGTTTGATATCAACTTAATAGTCTTTTGACTTACGTTTTGATTCCGATTTTGAGAAATATATCGAAATTGTATTTAAATTATATTGATTTTCTCAAACGTTTTCATTCGAAACTAATTAAATAATAAATCTACAGATAAGCATGTATTTAGAATTTAAATAGAAAATTCGAAAAGTTTGCACTTGAACAAATACAACTGTCTGATACTACCTTCTAAAATATTTTAATAATATAAGCACCACACAAGAATTGCAGTTTAAAATAAAATATTTTACCAACACTTTTTGTTGTTTTTGTTTTTTTTACATCCTAAGTTTACATTCGTAGTCTGAAAAGAGCAGATTTAGTGTAAAAAGGAATAAAAGAAAACAGTTAAATCTCGGCTTATTTTTGTGTTCTGTTGAAGCTTTTGCACTTAAAATTTATTTAATTCTCTTTTAGCTTTCTTAAAATTTAGGAAGCGTTTCTCAGTGAACTGAGTTAAGAAATCTGTGAAATACGCATTGGAATTCAACATGAAAATTATAAATAAATAAAACGGTATTAAGAAAATATTTTTACAAGTATTAGCTAAATAGTGGAAATATGTAATTTACCTAATGAACCCCTTGCGGATTTAACGTCGAAATAAGTAAATATCTAAAAATGGTAATTCTTCAAGAAAATAGTAAATTAAAATATCTATTATTTTGGGTTAAGAATAAAATGTAACTAAACCTCATTAAACATTTAAAATATATATAAAGAATGTAGGGGATAGGAAATTTAAGACTTTTTGTGCAAGTTATGTCATTTGTTGGATGTTATTCTTTTATACTTCTTGTTCGTTGATTTTGAAGTACTTCTCTTGAGAAGTTCTGAATGTTCACTGTGGTCAAAAATTATAAATTTTGGATAAGAAGTTGAATTTTTTGACTCTGTAAAAAATATTGTGGTACTTCTTGCGAAAATACCAATTCAATAATAGAAATTTCAACCTTTAAAAATATATAGTAATTTATCAATTCTCCACTAAATATTTTATATCATGTGAAAAAATTATGTTGATACCTGTAAGTAATTAGAAATTGTTTAGCCTCAACTTTTTTTGAAATATGTTAATTTAAACATAAGTTGCATTCTCTCGTACTATTTCAAGAAAAGTGTGCTAAAAATTTTAAAATAGTAGAAATTATTAAAAATTGTTTTAAAGAATACACAATTTTCTCTAAAATAATATATAATATCACTATTTTGTGTTTGTTATAAAACAAATTGAAATTAGCAAAGAGTTTGAAATTGTTTTCTATACGGCCTTACCGTACTGTCTTATCCCCCTGTATTACCCAAAATGAAGAGTTCAAAAATTTTTTTGCGTTTTGTTTAATTGAAATTGATTTAGTATGAACGTAATAAAATTTATTGTACCCCCAATACAACGAATATATTACGCTCCCGGTCAATAGAATGGGTTCAAAATGTTCTTACTTTAATCTATTTTCGTTGTAAATATCTTAGAATTTAGTACTTTAAAACTTATATTAGTTTATTATTATATATTAGTTTTAATATTTCTCTTGTTGCTAATGAAACAATTTCAAATCAATCTGGTGAAAATTTGACCCGCTGTCGGAAAGCTTTACCCAGGCAGCATAAAAACTAAAAACTTTATTTTCTCTTAATCTAAATGAGATAAGAAATGCTTATTCTTTTTTAGATATCGACCAGCAGAATCCTATTATATAAAAATCGTTTAACTCAGTTCATATATAATGAATAAGAACAGTGTATTAAAAATTTTATACCCGAGGTGTCTCACTTTGGGTCTTCGTGGATCCGCCCCTTTTGCAAGTTCTTGGTTGAACCTATTCATTTATATCGCTATATTTCCTACAGACTTTTTAGTTTTTTCTGTAAGAAAAGTACTATATATATATATATATATATATAGGAGTGTACTAATATTATTTGGAAGAGGACTCTGTATTCGTTCGATTTCAAATTATTTGTCATTGATGCTTGTTACTATTTTTATATCTTTGTAGGTTCCATTATTTAGAAATACATTCATTTTGCAAGTTCTTGGTTGAACCTAGTTCATTTATATCGCGTATTATTTCCTACAGGACTGTGTCAGTTTTTTCTTAAGATAAACGTACTATATTTATATATTTATATAATAGGTATTTATCCTAGTTATATAATATATAGTATTATATATATTATAATTATTATATATATATATATATAGAAGTTATAATATTATATATATATTATATCATATTTATATATATATATAATATATATATACATAATATTAGAGACATCTTTAAAATATCTCTTAGTTTTTTCCATTTTCGAAAAAGTTTCTCGAATTTTATTCACCGAAATAATTCATTTTTCCGTATAATTATAAAATAATAAAAAAAATAAACGGCAAAGTGTGTCTTTACCTCTTCCTTATATTTCTTCCCTCTTTCTAATATAAGGGACCGTTTCAGAAAAAATTTATACTTCATTTTGTTCTTCTCCGCTTTTTACCTATTTTCTTCTAAAATAACGTTTCAAATTAAGTCAATTTTCGTACGCAAAAAAATAATTACACATTTTTCGACTGGAATCTAAGTGTAGTAAGACTTCATTTTCAGCATTGTAATTAACTAATGATTTTTTCCTCATACTGATAATTTAAAATAAAAAGGCATGTTAGGAGGACAAAGATTTACATTAGTTCAATCTACATATGTGGCATAATTATGACCCATTTTAAAAAATAAGAGGAAATTGATGTTGGTGGCTTGTGGCCTCGACCTTAATATCCACCCAACGGGGGTCTTTTGTCTTCTTCAGCACATTATGTGTTTTTAAGGATTAAATTCTCATTTTCTCTCTTCTAGTATGAAGAATTAAAAAAATTAAAACTAGATTTTCTCCAAAACCACCAAAAAGTTAATAAAAAACAGTAAACTATTTAACATCAAAATATAGAATAAAATTGAAAACACAGACAAAAATGAAAATATGAAGTATCTTTTTATACAAAATTCGCTACATTTCTGATATCGTTTATGATTTTTGTCCGCACACGAGACATGTTTTCTTTAAAAACAGGTGTCCGTGTTCGCCCAAGAGAGCGTCCGCCATGGGATCAAAAAATTTAATTTTTGTATGAAGAAATGTATGTTAATTTTAATTTTTAATATTAAAAATAGTAGATTTTCTTGTCCCAGAATAATTGTTTCTGCACTTTATAGTAAAGATATTGATTTTTAATATATTAAAAGAAAGCTAAAATCAAAAGGGCAGAAATTTTTCAGAAATGCAATGTAAAATTGCATTTATATTATGAATGGATCTTTGAATGATATTATTTTTAAATCACTACAATTATAGTGGATATAATCTTCTTGTTAATGCAGTTTAAATTATTAAAATCCGCTAAAAACCTTTGGAGATATTGAAGTTCAAAATTAAACACTTTTGCGATTTTTTTTGTTNNATATATATATATATATATATATATATATATATATATATATATATATATATATATTTCAATTTCAAAATATGTAATAAATTATTGTATTTCATAGTTTTACATTTTGTGCGTTTATTCTCATCAAAATTAAGTTAATACATTTTACAGAAAATAAAAAAAATCCATTAGATTTAATATACGCAGCCACTTTAGTGACAAACAACTACATGCAGGGATTTTTCCCCACTTCTGACAACACTGCACCCATCAGCAAAACGTATCAGGATAAAATCTTTGTAGAAAAGAACATGTTTACGCAGTTTACATGTGAATATGCATTTTTCTTTAAGCATGAGTATAAATAAAGTTTTTTTTTTTTTTTTTTATATGAATATAACAAGCCTAAATGCAAAAAACAAGATCGTTTTCTTTTTGAACAAGTTTTGGCATTTGAAAATTACGCTTGAAATGCAACAAAATTTAAACATAAAGTAATGCAGGGAAAATCATTTTGCATCCTTGTTTAAATAGTTGAATATTTCGTATCTTGAAAAAACAAAAACAAATAATATGATAGATCCAGCTTAAGTTAATGAACGATAATTACTAAAGAAAAATACACTTGATTACATACAGAGAGAGAGATCATTTTATGTCTCTCATCTAATGTACCAAATTGCTCCCTCGTAAGTATTAATAACTCAATAATGCCAAAAATTCAGACGTAAGTAACTAGTTATTTAAGTTTATGTTGGCAATATCTGCACGTAGACGACATGTGGCGACTATTGGCACTAGTGTAGCTGAAGACATAGTGTCAATAGTGGATATTTTGCATAAACGAATTGAGGCAATAGTTTTTTTCTCGCAGAGAACATTATCGCTCAAATTGAACGGAAATTATGTGGCAGTGTCATAAAAAATGGATCTACCTGTTTCCGAATACGCTGCATGTCAAAGTAATAAATTCTTCGATTAAATATATTAAAACGTTGATTTAAAGATTGTTATATTAAGAGTATAGTTTTGTTGTATTTAAAAACTTAAATGTACTTGTAGATTTAGATAAGTAAAAAAAGACAATATATAAATTTCAATATACATAAAAATAATGATTCAAACAGTTTTCCTGATGACAGTTTACAATTTCTTTCATAATTTGTTTAATAATAATAAATATCTATGTAATTTTTACGTAATACCAGTTCAGAATGTCTCTAATGTATATATTTTGTAAAATAAAAATCGAATCTTTTATGCCCACTTTACTGATAATAAAATATGCGCCCTAAAGTGTGCTTTCATAATTTCTCTATTCTATTGTTGTTCTTGTGAAAACAAGATGAGTAAATGTATTTAAAATGCAAGTGGTATTTGCATTTCAAATGGTCTGTGCAGAGGTTTAATACGTACATAGGGTCGTCCAACACTGTATGAAGAAAACCAAAGTGTATGACTAATTTAAACGTAACTAAAATTGTGAAGAGAAGATATTGCAAAATTTTGAACTTTTCGAAATAAATGTTACATTTTTTTCTCACCAATATTAAAGGTTATGTAATGAAAGCTAATAAATAATTTCCAAAAGATATTTCAAAACCATAGATATGTTGACTTATATTTAAGTCAATTTTTATCCTGACTATCAGGTATGTGATGGAAATCGAATCGAATCGGATTTTGAAAATAAAATCTTAAAAATGCTTGAGTAAAGCTACCATATAAGGTCATCTGTTTAGTATCAGTTAAAAGTCCACGCATAATAATGTAGCGTATCATATGATTCTTACTAGTTTTTTGTAATTTATTGTTCAAGTTTTATACAAATGTTCTTTAATTAGCAAAAGAAACGTATGCAATTGTTATTATAGAGATTTTTCTATTTGTTGCATAGTTCGTTAGAGTATAGTACTCCCGGTTTTTTTAATCATTATTTGCTTTCTGGTGTATTTTTTTTTATTGTGTTTGTAGATTTTAGTTGTTATTACATTATAACAAAAAATAAATGTATGTATGTAAGTAAGTAAAGAAACATAAAATTTCCAGCCATTTGTAAACAAGAGATGAGTAGTAACGAACTATATTTATCGACTCAGATTAACTTTCTGAACTGCAACACCAAATTGTCGGTTGTCCGTCCGCACGTCTCTATCTTTCTACATACAAACCAGTAATCCGTGTCCGTCGTGTGTTAAATGTACACATGTATGTATATTGTCGTTGTAAAGCACCATAGGTTGCAAAAGCATAAAGAGAAGAATATGTCTAGCAGCTATCAGGAACAGGATTATTGCAAAAATAAAACAAACACATTTTTTTTTTTTTTTAAATAAATAAAAACGAAAAACAACTTCAAATAAAACCAATTTTGAGTCCAGCATTATACATAATTAAACTATCCACCTGTTGTAAGCTAAAATCCTACGAAAAATAAGTTTTTGCAATGAAATTTGCATCACAAACTTCATTAAGTTAAATGAACTGGTTTGTGTTTTTTCTTATGTTTGTTGGTGGGTCAAAGAAACTTGTTTTCTTTATGATTGGTTTGGTAAGGTGGATGTGGCGAAATTATAATAAGCCAATGCACTTGTAGCCAGAGGCGCATGCGTTAAAAAATACGAATATACTACCGACAAATCTTATGGGAAACTAACTACCAGCAGCTATATTTTAATAATCTTTTAACTGGCGTGAAATATAGTATTCACAAAGGTTTAAAAAGTAGCATTACTCAAAAAAAAAAAAAAAAACACATATTTGAAACTCACGACAAATTTGGCAAAAAAAAGTTCAGTTAGTTTTCGAGAGGAATCATTTTTTTTTAGATTTTTTTTTCAGTATTTCTATAAATACCGCGGAATTGAATTTAAAACTGTCATTAAAAAAAAAGCAATAATAATAAGTTTATTTATATTTGCTGATTTTTTTTATCCAATTGGAATTCTCCGATTATTCATTACTTTTATTCTCTTTAAATTTATATAAATCTTTAAATTTACATAAATTCATATAAATATATGAATGACGTAACAAC
Source organism: Phormia regina (assembly GCA_001735545.1). Lineage (NCBI taxonomy): Eukaryota > Metazoa > Arthropoda > Insecta > Diptera > Calliphoridae > Phormia > Phormia regina. The sequence continues at coordinate 11,665 of MINK01172336.1, forward strand.
TACTTTGTTGATTTAAAGAACACATTTATAATTTTAATAGCAAACGAAAATATTCTTTGAATTAAAAAAACGTGTACGTTCGTTCAGTAAACTTGTGCGTTGATTTTTTGGAGCAAAATGTATCAAAATAAAGTGCAAATAATATTTTGGTGAAACCGGTTTTTGGATAGTTGGTATTTTTAAAAACACAGGTTGTTTTTTTAAGCAATTTTTTGGTGATAAATCTGTATCTCCTAAACTACTGCTCAGATCAAATTAAAATGTATGGAAGAATTGTAGAGGAGGATCTTAGCTGTCAAAATTGACTAAGTCCAGTATGTAAAAGTTTTAAAAATTAATAACCTCTATAGTATTTCTTACAGTTAAAAATATATTTATGCTTGAAAAACATACAGAAATATTATATATATATATATTTTTTTTTTTTTTATTTTCGTTCCAAAAGAATTTGTGAAAAATTATATGAAAAATATTAAACAAAAATTACTAAACGAGGACTCTTAATAAAGATTTGTCACTGAGTTGCACAGACTGTTTCATAAATAAGTATCTATTATTTTGGAAGCCTGAAACTAGAACTAAGTGTGAACAGAATATTTAACGAAATATGTTAACACAAAAAAATGTCAACTTATTAAATTTTTTTATTTATTTACAAATTTAAAAATTCATTATTTTTTTTTTTTTTTTTTAATTAAAATTTCTAGAAAATATAATAAATTATTAATAAAGATTCCAGTCCACGAAAATCTATCCCGAAATTAATATTTAAAATCCCCAATCAGGACACAGTTGTACGACTGCACTAATTGATGTTTCTGAAGAAATTCGTAAACATATTGATGATGGTGATGTATCATTTCTTGTTGAAAGGCATTTGAAATTGTAGATCACAAAGTTTTATGCCTCAAATTGAGTAAAAAGTTTAATTTTTCAAATTCATCAACTAAATTAATATCATCATATTTGTCAGGTCGTTTTTACAAATAATCAAATATCTAATATATTACCCGTCTCGAAAGAAGTTCCACCAGGCTCTATACTTTGGACCTCTACTATTCAGCTTATATGTTAATGATCTTGTTACAAAAATTTCATATTTTAAAATATATATTTACGTGGACGATGTTCAACTTTACATCAGTAAAAATGTCAGAGATATAAATGTAGGTATTGAAAAATTAAATTCGGATCTAAAACATGTACATGAAAGGGCCTGTATAAATGGATTATGTATTAATCCGAATAAGTCTAAATGCATTATCCTATCGAAGAAATACTGTAAATTACCTCGCGACGCAATAGTCATAATTAATAATCAAGTAATTGAAAATGTCACGTGTGCAAAAAAAATCTACGTATTATATTTAATAACACTCTCACTTGTAGTGATCATATGCAGCTGGAAAAACATTTTCAACGCTCAGAAATCTTTGAAACGCACAGTTTTTTACACCTCTTAATATTAGAATTCTGCTTGCTAAATCTTATCTTATTCCAACGTTATTATATGGCAGTGAAATGTTTGCAAGTTGTGATTCTGTTAGTACCATAAAACTAAATTTTTTAATGCTATAATTACAATTTGAGAAAATATGACATACAGTGTTGCGCAGTTCAAAAGCAACAAAATTAAGGTAAACATAAAAAAAGTTATATTTTTTACAATATCTGGTTTACAACAAAAGTAATTTTATGAAATAAAGCACATATTAAAATTTAACAAAAATACAAACTTTAAAAGAATTTAACTTTGGATATTTACAAAAACTGGATTAAAACACTATACTCTTTAAATAAGAGTGTGCATAAACAATAGCAACATATTAATATTTTGTTTAATTTTCTTTTATTTTTGATATTTTTTTTCTTTAAATTTAGTCGTTTTAATGCGATTAATTAATGAATTTGTTGACTATATAACACCTTGGACTGATCTCATTTTTAAGTCTCAGAAAACATCTTCCACAGAGTTTTGCGTCTGGGAATAAGATTACATGGTTAAAAATTCTAGCAAAAATTTTAATCAATTACGTTTAATGTAATCATTCAAAGTTTTCAAAATACATTTAGAATTCTTTCTCATTCAAAAACAGAATTAAACATGATATTTATGTATGTTGAAATTTCTGTGTCTTTTATTAACCTTTAACCTTAAAAGTAACAAAATTTGTTATGATATTTTTTCAGTGCCCTAAATCATTTTTGATAAAGTGCGGTTTAAACTGTACATCTTGACATTATACCGGGTTGAGCGGCGTCGCGTACTCGGTCGTAGTGTATACATATAAATATTGTTTTAAATTAAATAAAGTAATTCAAAAGAATTAATTTTGTTGATTTTAGGAAGAAAGCAATCCATTTATTTCATTTCGAAAATCTTTTTATTTTCAATAATAACTGAACTAAGTTTTTGGCGGAAGTAATTTTTTGTACACTGCAAAGTCAAAATTTTTTAAATAGTTTCTCCTAAATAAATTTGTGTACCTTATATAATATGTAATATAATATAGAATTAATGTCCATTTTTTAAAATTTACTGAATCGGGACAAATCATATTTTTTATAAGAACAGCTGTAAACAAAATAAAAAAGTAAAAAAAATAATGGTCTATTTATTTATTTATCAATTTATTTTTATTTTTTACTATAAAATTTGCAATTATTTAAAAATTTTGTGACAATTTTTAAAATCGAAAATTTTGTTGCTTTTGATGTGCACACTTTCATATAGAGAATATACAATAATTATTTTTAGTTTTGGGAAAAGAAATAAATTTTAATTGAAAAAGATATAATAGTAGTATTACCACATATAAAAACAATTTGTTTAAATGACAACACTAAACATGAACAATAGTTATAAAAAAAATAAATTTTTCTTATTGCAAATCTAAAAAATATAATCTAAAACAAGAAAAACAACCTTCCAAGTGACGCTACGCGTATGAAGCAAATGGTAAACTTAAACCGATTTGTGACGTCCACGTCCAAATAAAACAGGTCTTAGAGCAGTAATTTGATTACATTTTTTTTACTATATATGAAAAATATCCAAAAATAAGGATATTTTCAAAAAATAATTAAAAATTTTTTACAGCATATGTCCGAATGAAATTTATTTTAGAATGTAGTTCAAAACTCAACTCAACACCTGTTTGAAAAAAGAATTATCGTTTCACAAAAAAATTCACCTTGGGTATTTGAAAATTTCACTTTTTGCAGCTCACAAATAAAACAATTTCTTCCTCCTGTGTCTCTTATTTGGAAACAGGGGCCTGCTTCAGTGATTTCAGATGGAGGGAATTTTTTATATAAATTTTAGACGAAGGGAAAAAGGGAGGGAATTTTAATTTTTGTCAAAATAAAAGAATTTAATTTTAAATAAATGAGCAAAAAATTTAATATTATCATACACACTCATTTAAAAATATAAATCTTAAAAATTGCCGAATAGATATTTTCAGTTTAAATTTTTTTTATTTTTTTTTTTTTTTTACATTTTTCACTTACTTACAAACAAAAACTAAATTTTGTAAATATCAACGAATTTTTAGTTTTTGTTAAAAAAAACCGATATTTTTTTTCTAGTAAAAGGGAAAAAGGGAATTTTTGAACTTAACTTCTTCTTAAATTGTATCTGGCATCACTGCACTGCTTGAACCTTGTGTAAGTCATCAAAATCCTGTCGCAACTGTTGAGAGCAACAACTTTTGACCAGTTAGCTGTTTTCCTGTAATAACAACTTAATAATCAGAATGTTTATTTATTACACAAACACATATTCAAAACTATTAACTGAGAGTAAAGAATTCCTTGAAACTATATTATTTTTTCCAGAATTAACATATTTAATTTAAGAATTATATATTTAAAAAAATATTTAATTTAACAATAAAATTTATGAATATGTCAATATGTTTTACAATGGTGATCAAAAGTCATGGATGAAAAAATCATTTTTGTTTGAATTCAGTTAACACTAGAGGGTCTTTATGTACAGTGAAAGATCAACAAAAAGTTAACTCGCCGTATCTAAATAAGACTTTCCTAGGGGATAAGTTAAATCGACCTACCAGCACTTTGGCGAATGTACCCCAATAGGAGTGATCATTTTTTCAGACTTTAAAGAAATTTAAAAAAATACCCATGGTGAAATATTTATGAGTATATTGAAAATACCAAAATTTGATGGATGAAAGATCTTTGATAGGGGAAAAAATAATAAATAATTAACACAAAAAAAATTTACTTCGTTTTCAAGATAATTGACGACAATAAATGTGCCCCTATGTCGAATGCTCCCCCTTCTGTACTATAAACTTTCTGGATCCTAATTAGATTCTGAGTTGATCTAGCTATGTCTATATGAAGGCAGAATAGAGCTCGAACGGAACAACCTAGTGTGACGAAATTTGGTTCAAATATTGATTTTATATGAAGTTAAAATGGACAAAAACTTTTAACATAGATTTCGGTACTTATCTTTTATTAAGATCTTCGATTTTACCCATGCTTTTTGATACAAATAGTATTAGAAAATGAAAATCATCAATTATTCTTCTCTTTTTCAGTTTGTTATTTTTAATATCGTAATCGAAAGTAGAATCAAAAAGAAATACATTAAATTTCAAACAAATTGACGAAATTATTGCTGACCCTATTATTTATCTGGACTGAAAAGGACTATCTGCACTCAACGCGATGTGCTGTTTTTGGATGATGTTAATGGATACTATTTTTAGTATGTTTTCGATTGGAATACATAAATATAAAGCTTTTTTGTTTTAACGAACAAAATAATATGCTTTTAGGATTAGAAACAAAAACATTTTATTTTTACTCGGGGATTTCCCAATTTATAAACACTAAATATTTAAATTATTCACATTTAAGAATATTCAATGTAATGATTTGGCACAAAAACTTTTATTTTGCATAATATTTCATATTAGTATACTTTGCACAATTCTATTATACGTAACTACATATAAGGTGGTCTAAAAATCCTTTTTGCAAAATACACATTAACAAACTTACGTGGTGTCTACACGGGAGATTTTTTTTTTTATCATAACAAATGTAAAATTGTTATAATAATAAGAATTTATCACGTGAGGACCAATTTTTTTAATATTCTTATAACGTTATGATGTAATTTTTGAAGCTAAGGTTTTTATCGCGAGAATTTTTTAGTTCCCGAGTTCCGGTATTTTTTTTCGGAAATCCCGGGAATTAAAATCTACTAAAAAATGTGTAATTTTATTATTTTTGAAAATTTAAAATTCCACAAAAAGCTATGATTTATCATAATCAAGCGTTCAGTTCGGTGTATCGATTACAAAAGACAAATTTCTGCTTATATTATAAGTGTGTTAGGGTCAGACTTTCAAAGCTTCATTGATTAAAGTGTTATTTTACAATTTTATAAATTTATAAAATATGGCAAACATTCTTATATCCTACATAGATTTAGTTTTGGTCGCTCTACAAGAACAAATATACTGATTTGTCTAGTTCACTCCACTTTATTTATGAACAGATCTTTTGTTGTGAGATTATCAAGAGTTTGGAACTCTGTACTTCCATATGAAATTCCAACCAGGAGCTGTTATGATACTAAGTAAAATCTATTAAAATTCTAAGATTAAAATTGCTTCATTATTTGTGCAAAAAAGGGGGGACTTAATTTATATTAATTTTTATAACAAAGATGTATATTTTAATATAATTAATTTTGTAATGTATATAATTTTAATTATTGTTGCCAATTGTAATACTAAATTAATTTGGTCTCATTGGCTTATAATTCTTTGAAGAATAAATAAAATCCGAGTACTCGAAAAATATTTGTGGGGTTCGAAATTCAATATCCATTGGAAATTCTTCTTGTACAAATGGTCAACTAACAATTTTTTCAAAATTCATTTTGTAAATGTAGAATCATCACTACACATCACTTGACATGTCAATAAAAATTTTTATTAACGTGTCAAGTTCTATTTCATGTTTATAACGAAAGCAATTCTCTCGCCAATGATATTTTTCATATATATTACAATGTACAAACAATCACAAAGTGCTTCTCCTGTAAAGTTTTGTATTCTGATTTTTTTAATTGAGAAATAGATTAATATATTTGAGTGCAAATTATAAGAAAAATTTAGTTTTTGTATTTATTTTAGATATGAAAATTTCGAACAAAAAAAAATCATTGATTAAGGAACTAGTTCCTTAAATAACAAATAATTTTTTTTTAAATATACGGTAGTTTATTATTTGAATGTTATGCTATAAAAAACGTTTTTCTCCTTAAATTATGTTCATCGGGAACGACCTCTTAATTTTTAATGAAAATTCCATTAACCAAGCAATTCTATTTGCTATTGTATTAAGAGAAAATTTATCAATGTTCCTAACAAAATAATTTTCAAAAAAAAAAATATATATATATATATATAAAAAGGAACATTTAATGAAAATTTTCTATAATAATTAAAAGAAAAAAATCATAAAGAACATTCATCCATATTAAAAAATTGCTTATAGAAAGAAAATGTATTGAGTTTTTCTATAAATTAAAAATTAACCTAATACCATGAAAACGTTGTGTTATTAAAGACATTTGGAATATAAACAAGAAACTTAATGTAAACATATCGAATTCTAAGAAATTATCCCCAAGATATAAAACTTAATGAAGTTTTATTTAAAAAGAAAACTTATCAAAAATTTAATAAAGAATTGCAATATTTTCAAAAATACCCAAATACTTGTGCACGAAAATCTGTCTCCAGATGAAAGTTTAAATCCCCAATTAAAAGTACAAATTCATAACATATTATACTTTAGTATCATTGTATTACGCAGAGTATTCCTGATTATAATTGGACTTTTCAGATTTTTCATAAGTCGACATTAGATACCTGCTACAAATGCATTGGTATTTTGGTATTTTCTGTGTATGCAAGGAACAAAACTATAAACTAGACATTTGAAACCATTCAAATACTGTTTTTAGTGTTTAATTGTATAAGCTGAAGTAATTGCTTTGGTGTAGTGCTGAGCTAACAAGACATGAAAGTGCAGTCGATCAATAATTCAAGACTTACAAGTCATTTGTATGTATGTATGTATGTATGTATGTATGTATGTATGTATGTATGTATGTATGTTTTACATAAACAACACAACACAAAAAGCAAGACATATAAGATATTGAAAAATACTATTGTATGTCTTATACACAGTATTTGAAGTATTTGTTTCGAACACTGCAGTATTTGAAACCACTCAATGTCTTGAAGTGTTTGCTTTGCTTTGGTCGGCGAACAGCTCAAACAGTAGTTATTTTTTTCGTGTAAAGTCTGAAATAAAAATTGTAGACATTACAAATGGAATGATAAAATAATATCCTGAACCTGACACCTTTGGTGAAGGATATAAATATTACATAGCATCTTTGTTACAAAGTCAATAAAGGTATCAGAATTTTTCTTTTGATAAAAACTTTTCGATTGATTAATGACTCTTTCAAAACCTCATTTTAAAATATTTACAAATTTCGTTAAACTAATTTAATGAAGGTCTTAAAAAATTTGACTATTTTATTTTATCTACGTTCATATCACTAATAATAGCTTTTATCTTTCTTCCTATTTCAGACTCAGTTCGAAATCATGACAAATTTAGATGGCAACCTTCATAATCACAACCAAGAACAAATAGAGTGTATACAACAACAGGAAAATTGTTTCCAGGAATTACAACATCAACTAAATTCACAATTATGTGCAGTCGCACAACAAACAAGTTTTACAACGCAAACTACGATACAGCCAACTCCAGCAGCAACAATCGTGCCATTTTTACCTGCATTTTTACGTCCTTCTCCCCCACCACCCCCTACACATCTTGCGGCGGCAGCTAGCAATCTTCCAACAGTATTGCATACACACGTCCTCCATGCATCGCAACATAACAAGATGACAATGCAACCGATGTGGTCAACTGCAGCTGTTGCAGCAGCCCACCTTCAAGCCGCTTTAGCGGTAGCGGCAGTGGCGGTTAATAATGACAGTAGCAATAATAATATTAATGGTGCTGATCCAGCGAATAAAATAATCAAAAATAATAACACAGGGACCGTTGAAAATGGGTCGTCTTCACATGAGTATGGTATCAACAACAAAAGTGTATTACAGAACATAGGTTCGGAACTAAATTTCGTTGATGTAGTACCGAGTACCACTACACCGCCTTCCACACCTTTATATAATGTAAATAATAACAATAATGATAATAATAACAATAGCGCATGTGCTTCACCCATGCCTTGTCCTCCAGATGATGTCATAAAGCATATGCAGGTTGACTCATCATTAGAAGATGATGTAGATCTTATGTCTACTTCAAATGAAACCAACAGTCCAAGATCCATTTCTAACAGTTCAGCACAGGAAGATGCGATTTTAACGAGTAAAGAGGAATCATTAGATGAGGATGTTACAGATGCTCCGTTAAACTTATCGAAACCAAAGTATTCAACAAGATCTTCGATTGATGCAGCTATAAACAACGCAATTTTAATAAAGCGGGAAAATGATCGCCTAACACCCCTTTCAAACTGTGATTCACCACTACACTGGCAGTCGTCTTCTTCTTCTAACGCCGATACTAATTTCGTTGCCATTCATATTTGGAATAATCAAGAAACTCCCGAATCTGAATCTATTGCACCGTTTAATAACATTGAAAATATTTCCGTAACTCGTGTTACTACACGCAGTAGTCGAGATTCAATCAGTAATACATGCGCAGGAAAACGAATTAACGATCAATATAGTCAGGCTGTTCATCAAGAACTTAAGTCGGGTGGGGGTGGATCATCAGCTAAGCAAACACATGCATCTACGACGTTCTTGCCACAAGACATTCATTCCAGTTTACGAGAGAGCTGTAGCAATAGTCGCGATACATCTACCAGTAGCCATGGACATGGCCATGGACATGGATATCACAGCAAGCAGCATATAAAACGTCCAATGAATGCATTCATGGTTTGGGCTAAAGACGAACGTCGAAAAATTCTCAAAGCATGTCCTGACATGCACAACTCAAATATATCAAAAATCTTAGGAGCACGTTGGAAAGCCATGTCAAATGCCGACAAGCAGCCCTATTACGAAGAACAGTCTCGTTTATCAAAACTACACATGGAACAACATCCCGACTACAGGTATAGACCTAGGCCCAAGCGCACATGTATTGTGGATGGCAAAAAAATGAGAATTTCTGAATACAAAGTTCTTATGCGCAATAGACGGGCAGAGATGAGACAACTTTGGTGTCGGGGTACTGGTTCTCCTGTCGCGAATATTCCAGGGTCTGGTCGACAACCTTGCCACCATCATTCTTCTCCTGAATGTGAAGATGAGGTTCAGACAGCTGCTTATAAATTACAGGATATGAGTCAGGCTGTAGCAGTTGCGGCTGCCGCTGCTGCGGTCGCTGCGGGCATCAGCAACTTGGAAGAATGCAACTCTAATTTAATAGATCGTACTACTCCAACCACCAGCAGTAGCAATAGTAATTTTTATCCTGCTGAAAGTATATCAGAGTTGGAATTTTCTCCAAAAACAAACGCAATGGGTTTTGAATCTCGCGAGGATGACGACTGAGTGGATAAATATTATTCTAAACAAAAATTTCATATTTTACTTACGTATTATAAAATTATATTAACTAATATGAGTGTAGTATAATCAAAAGCAGCAATACATTTAAAACAAATGGTTGAATAGTATATATATATACATATATATATAATATATTAACCATACAAACATGTAAATATACTTTACCACACACAAAAAATATTGCACAGTAACACAAATCGTATGAGAAAAAATATTGATTTATATGTGTGTATAATAAAATCAATGAAAATATCAAAGTAGGGACCTTGATAGCATTGTACCCTGCATTCAAGCAGTTTAGCTTAACTTAGTCCTTCTTAGGTCCTTACCTAAAATGAAGTAGTTTTCGCCATTGGCTATGGTGCAATGCTTCAATATGTATGGTGTGTTTGTACATACATAGGTACCTCAAAAGTTTTCAAAGCGATAATTAGCATTGTGCCATTAACCGAACTAGTCTCAAAATGCTCATGGGCGGTGCTAGCATGTACACTCTATGCGTTATATTTCAACTGAACAGTACAACATACATATTTTTTAACAATATTGATGCCCGGTCATAGAAATATGTTCTCATATGATCTCAATAGGAGTATCAAATATTGTGAGATATAGTACTTAAACGAAGAACACAGAGGTAAAAATTTTAGCGTTTCGGAAAGCCAAATTTTTTTTTATTATTTATTTACTTTTTTAATTTGTGGCTTTTTTTCTTTATGACGTGTAACAGAATAAATTGTCATTAATTTCAAAAAAGAATTATTTCTTTTGCTTGGCCTAGTTGGTTTACAAATTCCATATTTTAATGGATTGTTTTATAACTGACCACCTCATCCAAATAAATGGTTTAAAGACAATCGCCATAGTTTCCATATAAGCGACTTTCCTTAAAATATTTTGGTGTCTTAAATGTGATAGAAATCGGAAACTATGATCAAATCAAAACTATTTGATCATAGTTTCAATATAAGGTAATGGTCTACAGAAAGAAGACAAAATATGTATATGATTCATGGTCGCAACTAAACTACCTTTATATACATTAGTCGTGAACAAAAAATATTTGGTTTTATTTTTTAAAATACTTTTCATTTAATTTTATTGTTCTGAACTTTACAATCATGAAAAAGTATATAAACTGCAGTTTAAATCTTTCAACTTTGGATCTCTTTACCGTTTTTTTGATATGCGAACAGAAATCCAGTAAACGTTTTTACTGGACAATACAATTTTTTAAATGTTCGATTATGTTCCAAGTCATATACAAATAAGAAACAGCATTGAAAAATTTACTTTACTTTACCTTCTTTTCAGAATGTTATATAATCAGAAAAATTTAGTTTTTATTACCTTTACTTTTCTAATTAAAATAAATTATTTGATTCGTGATTTAAATTCTCTAAAACAATAACAAACTTAGTCGCATTATGGTGGCAATAGTAAAGATATGTGGGGAAAAACAAAACGACTCCTTTGAAATCTAAAATAGTTCAAGTCTCTCTCAATTCACAATTGTTATTAAAAGGAAAGCAGTTGCAGTAAATCTTATATTTATTTAATTGTAATTAACCACATATTGACAAAAAAAAAAAAAAAAAACAAATCAGAACGTGATCGGTGCAATTTACTCGTTGTAACTTTCTTTTATGTTCATAGAACTTTCGACGAAAATAGTTTCATTTTATCATCTGGCAAGACAAATAAGGAAATATATTTCTTTGTACAATTTGCGTATAAACAGTGAATTACTTATTTGGAAGTTATTTTTTTTTTTGCAATAATGGCTCATATAAACGTAATATATGTTCACCAAAATTGGGAAAGTGGGCAATTGTAGACGATAATCGTATTAAATGCATACAGAAATGCGAATTATTTATACACTTTTAGATAATTCCCGATATTAGGTGTTATATGGGAACTATGGTAAATAATGGACCAATATTTATAAAAGTTTACACTATCAGTTAAACTTATAAAATTTTATTTGTATAAAATTTTAAGTTGATAATAACCTGATTTATGCGCATTAAAGTGATTATATAAAACTTTTCTGTTACAAATATCCTTAAATTATTTTTTTGTTCAATTTAATATGCTTATGTTTGCAAGATAGTTTATTTTGAACAAACGGCAACATAACGAAATATTATTTCGAAAGACGTATTTGGTAATTGGAGCTTTACTTTACTATCGGTACCGCAAGGTGCCATCATTTAAAATCAGAAAATTTAACTAACTTTTAAATTTTTTTTAAACATATTTTTTATTTTTTTCTGGCATATTTTCTTGTAAAATAGTTTGAATATATTTGCATATTACACAAAAAAGAGAATATTTTTATTGAAACGTTTTTAAAATTCACTGGCCAATTATTTTCATCGTAAAAGAATTTAATCTGGGAAATATTAAATGCAAAAAAAAAAAGTGTTTTCTTTAGCAATTGCTAGTCAAAATTTAGTCATTTTTTGCAAGGAAAACTATATAGTTAAAAATGTGGCCAGAAAAATAAACATCTAAAGAGTAAAATGTTTAATGCTGAGGGTATTATATTTTCAATTTTAAAATCTTTTTATGACAGATTTATTTTATTTCCCTAATATTAAGCAATTATGTATAATTTTTGCTGAACTGTGGTTTAAGCTATATTTTATAATTGCGTATATTCGGAACTGTAAATGTTTTCCTAGTGTAAGCAGATTATACAAAACTTATTTTGGCTCCTCTCTTCTAGTTTATAAAGAAAAAAAAACTACCAAATGAAATTAATTTTTCTTTATGATTTTATTAAGTACAAAATGTATATATAAAATATATAGTGTGTTGCTATTTTATATTGAGAACACAAAAATTCTATGTCTCATTCATAAGAAATTTGTGAATAACCTAAAAAAATAGGAAATAAAAAACTTTGAATTTCTAACTTTTAGACTATGGACTTTTCACATTGAGGGCCACCATTATATATACATATCGGAAATCAAAAAATTTAATAAATAAGATTTGAATACCACATATTTCTGATTCATGTTTTAATGAATACTTGTGCAAAACTACACTAAAACATTTTTCCGAGCAGCAGGAGGAAATGGCAAGCAGATGCCTTGTACGAAATTCGTACTTTAATATTTTTAACTCCTAAGCCCAGAAGTCCAGATCAAGCGGATTGCAATTAGCCATAATAAAATAAAATTATAATAATAATAATAATAAAACACAATAAATATAAATAGATTTAATGTAAACATGCAACAACCATATAACAAATTATAAATTCTATGCTATTCAACAAACAATATATTATACAAAGTAATTTTTGTGCCATTTTAGTACTAGTTCGTATAATTATAAAAGTTATTTTATTTATTATTAGTATTGTATTTTTATATAATTTTAAACATAAGTTTAGATAAATTATGCTCTTACATAAATATATACACACAAATATATACTTAATTAGCAATAAATAACATGGGTAAGTGTCAGTAATTTTCCTTGCTCATTTAAGTCATTCCGTCTATTGATTTCATGTTTTTAATTTACATTCATAATTCTAACGTATACATCGATAATAAAGAGTAAGAGAATTTTATCTATCTCCAGAACGGATTAATTTAAAATCTACTACAACAAATACAATAGGGCCTTTAAAAAAAAAAAAAAATACGTATAAAGGATGGTCCAAATAAAAATGCAATAAAAAGAATAAAACTAAACTTCTTTTGGTATGTATTACTTATGTTATGCACTGTTATAAATAAATAAACAAATATAAAAATTATTACTGCTCGAAAAAAAAAAAACAAGAATAAGTTTATTATATAAAATAAGAAGTACAAATCTGGGCATAATGCGACAGTAATGTTAAAAATTAAGATTGGCAATTAGTAACTATTAATTTCTTTAATGCTATTTAAGATAAAATTGGACGAATGTGAATTATATCGTTTCTTAGAAATATTATATTTAAGTCTAAGGAAAGCAAAAATATGTTTTATATAATAAAGCACCATATATAACTGACGTCTTTCATTTAATAAACCCCTTTTTTCTTTTCTTACTAACACAACTAAATATTTAGTAATTGACATCCTTTTCTAAGACCCATTCCAAAATATATTACCTTCCGAATCATTTTCAGGACATTCAAATGATCTTTGAAAGATTCCGAAATAAACAAATTTCATCGAGATATATAAACATCTCCGTCCTTAGAACCGTCGTACAATGTCTTATTCCAAAAATGAAATGGATATAAATCTGGAATTTTCGAAAGGTATGTCCGATTTGAAATTTTACTCTGAGATAGTAGAGGTATCGGAAAGTTGAAGTCCTGAGCTTGGATCACAGAACGTAGACCTACCGGGTGTGGGTTTGTATTTTCACGAAAAACATACATATATGTTTTGGCTCCGCGATTTTTAAAATTTAAATCGGTATTCAATTTGTGGTAGAAGTGGTTTGCGATTTTGAAGACAATTTTTTTAGAAAAAATATTTTCGTGTGTGACAATATTGTGAAGTTTTTTCGTATAACATGACTTTTAATAACATAAAAATTGCGCCCTATACTTTGTGCGTAAATTTTACGTGGAGAACCAGCAAGCCAAAAGAACGGACATAGTTAGATCTTTAGGGTGGGTGCAGGATAATTATTGCTATGCGTTGCAAATATCAGCACCTCTTTTCTTTTTTATGAAAAAAGTCTTTACATAAAATTTATTATTATTCATTTTTTTATTTGCAATTCAATAAAAAACATAAAAAAAAATATTTTAAACGAAGAATAGGAGCACTGAAAATATCCATTAAATATTAAATTTTTTGTTTATTTGTTTTTGTCATTTTTTGAGATTAATTTAAGTGTAAAAATAAAAATTTCCTCCCTTTTTCTCTTCGGTTAAAATTTGTCTTAAAAATTTCCTCAAAAACCAAAAATTCCCTCTTTCTAACATCAATGGGTTGAACCGAGTGCTGTTCAGGCCCTCTAGTCATGAAATTGTAATTTAAGGGTAACTAGTTATGAGAAAAAATAAATAAATGTAATAACAATTCATTACCAGGTAATGAGTGCAGTATATAGTAGTCATTACCAAATATTTGTTGGCTTTTGTGGTGTCAATCACCCTTATTACGAATATCATTGTTGTGACGAAAATCTGTCGGTATGAGAAACATGTTGAAATAATCGTTTAAAACCCTCGTTTGATTATGATTTGATCAAGCTATGTCAGTCCGTCTGTTGAAAGTAGGATATCTCATGAGCGGGTAAACGTTGACGCACCGATTTTGGCTCAAATATTTGTGTTATATAAGGTTTATTTGTGCACGTATAGTTCGTTGGTAGATACAAACTTGGAAACCAAAAGTGGGCGTGGTTCTCATATAAGGAGAAACGCTAACTAATTAATGTAAACTTAGAAACCGGAAATGAGCGTGGACCACCCACCACTCACATAGGCAAAATAATAGAAATACTTGTTGCTCGTTTTAGCTTCATTTCATTATTTTCTGTTGATATACTTTGAACTAAAGCATATGATAAGGAAGGTCGATATATGTTTGGAAACCTTGGACTCACATTACCTGCCACCTCTTCTATAAAGTGAGACGTAAAGACAATAGTTCAAGGACCAATGTGAACTAGAAAAGGAAAACGTAAAATTTTAAAAACTTGACGATGGGTATATAGATCCGGCCGAGCCGAATATAACATTCGCGCTTGTTTCGTATTATGATTGCCGTTAACATTAAAAATAAACTACTTATTTTCGTGTCAATATTCGTGTTACTTTTATTCGAGATGTCTACGAATTCATGTAGTTATTTTTAGACTCTGGGTTTATTAAAAAATATTTAAGGTAAGAAAAGCGAAAAAAATTGGCCGTAAGTGAGAAATGAACTTTATATCAGGACTTGAGAAAAATATGCAGCTAAATTGGACTTTTAAAAAGGTCAGAAAAGGTTAAATGTCCCAAAAAATAAAGCTAGAAAAAAAACTAATATATTGCCTAATTAAAAACACATTTATTTATTATTTCTTGGTATTTCTAGAAGTTATGTTAGTGAATTTATAAATTTAACATAAATAGTTTCTATGGATAATGAAGTTTTGTAAAGAATAATTATAATAATCTTTTAAAATGAAGTGCCGCAGGCAAAAATTTTTCATAAATATAAGAAATTTAGATTTTCTGTGCGAATTAGTATACAAAAATGCTTAATTTTTTGGTTTTTTGAAAATAAATTTTAAGCCTTTTTAAAGCTATTAATTCACACATATTCATGTAATAGGACACTCAGGGCGAAATTACATACTTTTTGGACTTCGACCGAAATCAAGTTGAAACTACGTAATATGAAGAGTTTTCAAACTAAGAAGCATTTGAAAATAATTCTAAGGTTTTCTGCGGAAATTGGAGTACTGACTTTAAAAGTATCTCCTCTTATTTCCCTTGCCAGCTACTTCCACTGTTTGGTCTATTTTGCTATAGATTTTTGCACAACACAGTATTTTTTTTTTTTTTTTTTGCAATAATCTTTTTTAGTCCATATTTTAACCTTGTAGATAGTTTGCCTTCTGATCATCTTTCCATACTAATTTCGAAAGCAATTTCACTGAGGGACCGGTTCATTATTGCAATTGACATAAATTTCCTGAAGGGTAGTTTAATAATAAATATATTTCTATAAATAAACACTTATTCATATTATATTCGAAAAGACTTATTGAGAGAAGCCGATGTTTGACAGTCGTCAATATAGAAATATTTATAAACCAATTTTAATGAATTCTGAAAAATTAGACTTTTTAGAGTTGTGGAGTACTATTTTACTTTACATTACATTATTTTTTGAAAAGATAATTAAAACTCAATAAGAAAACTTTTCTTCTAATTCACACACATTTGTGAAACCTTAAAGAATTAAAAAAAAAAAAATTGAATCCTACAATACATTTTGTTTGGAAATTTAAAAGAAATAAAAAATGTACAAAAATTTAAAAACTTTTAAAGATCAGTTCAGAAATTTGAACTAAGCTTTCAGAAAAATCGTATTTTAGTCACCCTGATAACTAAAGATAAGCTAATGGGTGTCAATATTGACTATATAGAGTGTGTAAAAGTTTGAAAATATTTTTAAATTGCTACTTTAGAAAAAAATGTAGTAAAATTCTTTCACTGTTTTCTCAAAGTTCCGTTAATGGAAAAATTTGTTTCCCTACATATTTCAAAACTTAAGGCTTCATAAATAGTTAATAAAGAAATTTTGAGTTTATAAATAAAAAATGTTACGCGACCTTGTTTAAATGTATTAACTATATTTAATCAAAAAGTAGATTTAGAACGATTTGATACTAAACTGCTTCTCTCCCGTCCAAAAACGATTGCTGAAGTGGAGATTTTATGAAAAGATGTCAATTTTTCAAAATATCAGCACCGATTCCCCATAAAAAAGAGAGTTGATGCAAAAATTCAAAATTCTAGCGAAAATATCTTTTGACTGCAAGAGGCAACTCAGGCGAGTAAGCTTATTTTTTCATTATTTTTCTGAAGGATTAAGTCCTTTACTAGAACTCTTCCATACATTTTTATCCGAGAAGTAGTTAAGAAGATTTATTTGGAAAAAATTTCACGTATCTGCAGAATCATTCCAAAACTATTTTTTTATTTTATTTTTTTTTTTTTTTGGGAAATAAATCTGTAAATTTAAAACCATTCGTGATGTAGTTTTTGAGTTTATTTGAAGGAGTACGGGGCCCTAACATGTCAGAGGGAAGTGGATGGCCTTTCAAAGTTGGTGTTCTTGGATGTGTGTATTTTTTTTTTTTTTTTTGAATAATCGCCAAAAATTTATTTATGTTTTTATATAGTCCAACTCTAAACAAATAAACATGATTTTTAAAATTTTTGTGATTGGAAATGGTTGGAAACTATAGTGTTATTGAAAAACTTGATTTTCTATCGTTGTATATTGTGTAAGATACATAAAATCTACAAATAATATAAATATTATCAATCAATACCAATTTTACAAAATTTTAATATTTTTCTGAACTCTTTCGAACATTTTTCAATAGAGATTGATATTTTTGGATTTATTTTATATATGTTGTTGGTTGTTTCAAATCCAACAAACATTTTCTATAAATAAGCGATCAAATATTTATAATAGTTTAGCTTAACTTCATAATTTATAATTGATTGTGACCTTTCGGCAGCAACCACTTTCGATCGTTATTGAGATGGAATCAACAGCTTAAAATATATTTTTTTCGCAATAATATGGCATTATCTAATGACCGGTATCGCTATAATGTTCAAATATCTCTTGATTTTAGTCTTGAAACAAATTGTAACACAAAGAAAAACAGTTAAGAAATATACCTATTTTGAACTCTTTATGTGATGAAAACTTAAAAGTACATCCTTCGTGTTGATTAGACTATTGGACGTGTTCACTATGGGAAATTAATAGTCAAGTAAATATGTCTGCACAAATTTCTGTCTGGGACGTTCTACCCAACAGAAATTTATGCACTTAGAATCAAATTAATTCAAGTTATCGTAAAAGGCTCTCATTTTTAATTTACAATACTCGTAAAAATAATAAAGGACCTTCCTCTAAAAGTAAAGGTGTTGGTTTTAATAAATAATATGTGTTATGTTAGAAAGATATCCAGTTTCCATAATTACATCATTAAATCA
>MINK01172337.1:0-22899 GCA_001735545.1 Phormia regina
AATTATGTAATTGCAAAAAGCCAAATATAGTCAGGTAAAATTAATATTGTATATATATATATATATATATATATATATATATATATATATATATATATATATTTGTTTTATAATACAATAATTTTTAAAAATAAATTAATTCTATTCCAGAATAAATGATGAGGAACAACAGGAGTCGCTTATAGGCAATAATGACTGAATATAGTTTAAATGAATTACTCTTTAAAAGTATAAGTATTTATTAAGTTATTAAACCCACAAACAAACAGACACAAAACTAAAGATCACACAAAAGTTAGAATCCCTCGAAATTTGCTCATTCAACAAATTAAGATAACCACAAAAATAATGAAATATTATAATTTAGTAACACACCTTTTTTACATGGCTGTTTCTTTTTAATTAATATATTTTTTATTACATATGTATATCTTCTTGTTTAAAAACATATATTTTACTTCTATCTTAACGTTTCACTTATTCCTAAACAGTCTTGGATCTCTCTTTTTATTTTATCATTGTTCTGTTTTTATATATAAACTATAAAATAATATTGTAAAAATTTTGTAAAGTTGTATAGCTTTTTAGCATTTGTAATAATCTACTAAAATAGTATTTAAAATTAAATTAATTTTTATATATGTATGTATATTTTATTATTATTATTAGCCGTAATATTATCTTTATTATTATTTCGAGAAGCTCATATAAATTTTTTTTAAACATTTATCATAAATTGCATTTATATTATACTTTTAAGTTTATACTCAATTATATATGCTAAATGCAAAATGAGTATATCATCAATCAAGAAAATACATGAATTTGATGTTAAAGAAAAAATAATTAAATAAAACCAAACAATTCGTAGAAAAAAGAAATGGTTTTAATAGCAACTATCAGTACTGATCACTACCAAAAACAAATGTTTTTCTGTTGCGGGTTTAAGCCTATAAATGACATTTTGAATTTACTCTAGAACAAATTTTTTGATTAGATTATTATATTAATACTACGAGCGTAACCCGGTGCGCTTCGCTAACTCACACTTCATTTTTATAATACATATCAGGATTATCAGCTTTATGATAATTTTAAATATATTTGAAATCATTTTAAAATGCTGACTGACAACTACAGCAACACATTAATCCATTATTTTATTTTAGTAAAATATAAAGATATAAATATTAAATTATGTTCTCATTTAAAATAATGAAATGCAAATTAAAATTTCAAAACTCAACGAAAAATTATTTAAAAAAAGTATAAAACAACCGAGAAAATGTATTTACGTATTTCAACATATCAATATTGGACATTTTTCATCTTTGAAGTACTTCAGTGATTTGGTCCTGTTCCATATAAGTGCGTGTATTTTACTGTAGCTGTCAGTTGCAATTGAAACAAAACTATTGTCTGTAGAGATTGCATTCTGGGATTACCCGTTGGGATTCCCGGGAAATTTGCAATTTTTCTTGTCCCGCCTTCCCGGGAAATTTAAAATCACACTAATGTAAGAAAATAGCATTAATTTTTACAAGAACTTATATATTTGAATAATGTATTAAAAAAGATTAAGCTAAGAATAGCATGATTTCAATTTAATATCTTAATAAAATATTAGTACTAAAACCCAAAAAGTCAAAAAGTATATCTGTTTGAAACTGTAATGCAGACATCTTATTGTTAATACAGTTAATATAATATTTAGTCAATATGAAAAGTAACCAGTGGGTCCGAAGCAGTAGAAAATATCAGGTTTTTACTCTAAGGAAACTCTAATGATACTCAATTAAAAGTGATAATCTTTACTTTTGACCCGAATAAAATTAAATTAATGTTGAGTTCTTATAATTTGCGGTTTTGTCTCATAAAATCACTTTTTACTTTGGACAAGTAATAATATATGTGCTACAAAGAGGTTTTCAGATATATTCAAAATATTCTTTAGGTATCGGAGAAATTCTCATTTAATAGGGAATTTGTTTCTTTCTTCCTATTTTTTATAACATAGTACATCTGACTCCGACCTCATATCGACTTGTGTCAGTTAGGCTATGAAAGAACTGTGAAAATATGTTTATTAGATTCTGTGTTATTGCATTTTAAAAATGACAAAAAACACTTCGGACCATCTTTTTACAAAAAGAAAAAACAAATTGCAAAAAAAATTAATTTTATTTCGAAATTGAAATTAGTCTGTACATTATATATGACGTTAAAAACTTTATGAAGATACAATAAAAATTGCAATAAATTTTTGATATTTTCATATAGTATTGGATCAACCACTGAAGCTACAAACAACTTAATGTAGTTTTAACACACAATTGAATTACCCTAAAGTTTTTCGGAAAAGACGATCTGCTTTATATTGTATCAGTATCCACAAAGCTCTTTCACTACAGCATTAGCTCATGTTAGCCCGGGTTCATATATAGCAATTTTTCCGAGTTTACAGGAGAGAGAGAAGAAGAAAATACTAAACTTTTACGTTCTCTTTACCTCTCCCATCTACAAAGTGATGAACCCCGACTTAGTTAAGCAGTAGATTAAGAAATTGTTCAAATTTTTTTCTTAGTACAAAAATACATGAGAGAGTAATATTACTTATAATTTTTAATTCGGGATCCCGGGAAGTAGAAAAATTTTACCCGCTATCCGAGGAAATAAAAATTTGTGGGAAATTGCGATCTCTAATTGTCTTGGCCCTTCGTTTTATTTTTCTAAACATATTAAAACATATTAAGTTTTGTTTTCTATACAAGAAAACGAACAAAATGATTATTTTAAATTTTACAAATTAACATAGTTTTTATTTTTTATTATTATTATTTTTTTTTTTTTAATTTAAATAATTTTTAAAAATAAACAAAATAATTGAATAAAATATTTTTTTGGTGCTGGGTAACCTTTTTCCGTGAATGAAAAATATATAAATAACGTGACAAATTTTTTCTTCTAATCACTTTATAACCTCTTACCAATTTTTGTTTGCATGCAAACAATATGGCAACACTTCTACTTTCCGTTTTAGATTTTGCGCACTTATTTATTTGAAGAGCAAAACCCATTGTTTATCTTCAGATTCTTTCTATATAATTACGTGTCATTACTCCATAGTCTCCCCAACTCACCAACCAACTAGTGGAGCTGCTCTAACACACACATACAAATAGCTGCTAGAGAATTACAAAGTATTGAATACATATAAAGAGATAAAAACAACAAAATATACTGTTAAACGAAAATACTAAAACAAGACGTGGGTTTTGGACAAATATTGCTCTCAAAAAACTAACATTCGATTGTTGGCTGTTAAAGATTAAACAACTATTGGAGAAAATATTTGGTGTTCAAAGTATACGATTTTAGTTATTTTTTTGTCAAATAAACACAAATTAAATAAAAATGAAGTTTTTATTAAGTTTGTGCCTAGTGGCTTTGGCCAGTGCCATTGTTAGTGCAGATGAAAGTAAAGGACCTAAAGTAACAGAAAAGGTAAATGAAAAAGTTAAAAATAAATTTATCAAATAAAACCCATATAATTCAATCATATTTTTTGTCATTATTTAACATATAAGAAAAAATATTATAAAATATTATGTATTCTATGTGTGTATTTATCGCGTTTTCTTTGTTCTTTTTATTTGTTTGAATTTGTTTTAGGTATTCTTTGACATCACCATTGGTGGTGAGCCGGCCGGTCGTATTGAAATTGGTTTGTTTGGCAAAACTGTTCCAAAAACCGTTGAAAATTTCAAACAATTGGCTGAAAAACCTAAAGGAGAAGGGTAAGTTTTTATTTATTTATTTATTTTTTTTTTTTTTTTTTTTTTTTTTTTTTTTTTTTTTTTTTTGAGTTTAAACTTTAAAGGGAGGAAAAGAGATAAGCTGTGCATATAACATATATATATATTATTTTAAGGTTAGGTTTAGTTCAGCTCTAATCAGTTCTAAAAATTTTTATTCTATAATTTTGTGTATGCACTTTTTTCAAACGTGTATTTTAGTTGCTTGGCCCTAAACTATGGATTGTTGAACTTTCAAAAGTAGGTCACAATGTTAGTAAAATATACATATTTGTTATTCTTTGTTAAATTTATATACAATTCTGCAGATTTTTAGTTCTCACTCTGAGAATAATTTTTTTTTCCAATTAAATTTGCATTAATTAACATTGTTGTAGGCTTTTAAACGACTTATGAGTATGTGAAAAATTTATTAATTAAATAAAATTTTGTCCTACTTTTAGAATATTGATTACTGATAGTGACTATAGATTCGAAAATTGTTTTTTAAAATGAAAAAAAATTTTAATTTTCATAAAAAAAATGTTTCAATTAACATAAATCTATTTTAACTATATATAAAAATTTTAATATTAGAAAGTGAGTCAAAACCCTGTTTGAAATTGTATATTTTGAATAAATTTGTAGTTAATATGGCCTAAGGGCTTGAGGAAGATTATTTATGATTTTCGTTTAAAAAAAAAAAAAAAAAAAAAAAAAAACTATTTTTAAAACAAAATTTCATTAAATTATTAACAGAATTTTAAATTGTTTTTTTTTTTTATATATATAAAATGTAAAATTCAATTCATTGATTTTTAACTTATACAACAATTATATATTTCAACTATTACATATTTTTATTTAGTTAATATATCAATCGAAACAATAACAATATTATTTTTCTTAATAAATATTTGGAAAATTTAATTTTGATCAATTGAATAATAAATATAATTAAACAATTGAAATAGTTTTTATACAAATTTCAATTTCTATGGATGGGTTTTTTTTTAAATTTTTTTTTAGACGTTTTTCCACATAATTAATGATAACTTAAAAATTGTATTATTGAAATAAATTTAAAGAAATTTATATTTACATAACCTTTAATTCCTTCATATATTGTGTTTCAATCGGCTTAGTAGATACGGAGTTGTAATAAAAAATTAAACAAAAAATATATGTTTTGCGTGAAAAAAGTAAGTTCTTTGTTTAAAAATCATTAAAAATCGAAAACGGCAAAAACTGTTCAGATTTATTGCTTTATCATAAAGCCATATGTAATAGCAACAAAATGAGTTATCGGTCAACAAAATCTATTGACTCTTTTCGAATTTATTCGCAATTAAGAGAATTCGAACCTTTTCACAAAATTTTAGTTTTTTTGAGAAATTTATCCACTTTCGTTTTCATAACTCAGAAACTACTTGTCCGATTTTGTTAAACTAAATTTACAAAAATGTTGTTTTTAAAATATTTTTAAATGATGTAAACAATTGTTTTCTAAAAGAACTGTTTAGAGTAATAAAAATAGTATAAAAATTATGTTATTACAAAGTTTTAAAAATGTTTGTGTTAAAATGTTTATTTTACTATTTTCTGAAATTCAGCATTTTTTTGAAAATTGTTGATAAAAAATTAATTAACTTTAAACTTTTTAATGGTACCTTTTTTGTGTATTAATATATTTTATGACCATTATCAGAGTTGTTGAAATATTCGCCTCTTTTGTTTACTATATTGAACTTTTCGACCATTTTTTAAGAATCTGACAGCAGTAAAACTGATTGATAATTATCACAAAAAAAATATATATATATTTATTTTAAAGTTTTTATAAAATTATGATTATTTTACCATTCCTTCAAAAAGTAAATTTTCCGACTTTTAAAGACTTTTCTTGATCTACAAATTTTTTCCGACGTTTTTCAAACGTTAAAAACGTTTTTTTCGACTATTTCTCTTCTGTTTCCACTATTTCTTTCTATTTCTATTTTTAGAATACAATTTTTACACTTTCCAACAACGTTATACTTGTTAACTATGTAGCAACAAAAATTTCGATTTCTCGATTTTTTTAACAAAAAGTCTAAAATGGGTGTTAAAAACTCTGCTTACAACGTGTTTGTATAAAATATTTATTTAGTTATGTATGATAAAAGACATTTTCGTAGCAAATAGTACTGGTACTGATAAAGAAAATTCAAATTGTTTATGTCTGATAAAAGATGTCGCTGTTTATATTATAAAATATTCATAATTTCCTGTTTATTAAATTAAAAAACAAAAACTATAACAACATATGTATATGATAATGTGAATATGTAGTTGGAAATGAAATAAAAGTAATGCATTTTTAAAAAACACAATTAAAACGTACTCATTATACCATGTATTACAAAATCTTTTCTCCCATATTTTCATTAATAATAATCGATTCACATTTACAGATGTTACTTCAAATTATTAAAAGAAAAAAAAAACAATAAACATATTTTCGCGCTTCTGCAATAAAGCTTACATGTGTTGTTCATATTTCTAATTTACATTAGAAAATAATACTTCACTTATTTGTTATTTGTCCATTGACATGCAAATGCATAAAAAGTGCAATAAACTCAATTTAAAAAATTGTATTCAAATCAATAAACAACTCGGAACGTAACGAAACGAAAGAAAAATGTTTTGTAAAGCAATAAACTCATAGATAATTTATTATTATTATTATTATTATTATTATTATTATGTATTTTTCTTAATATTCTTCATTTCATTTCCTCCTTTTTTCTATTTTATCTCAATTTTAGTTATGTGGGCAGTAAATTCCATCGTGTTATTAAAGATTTCATGATCCAAGGTGGTGATTTTACACGTGGTGATGGCACTGGTGGCCGTTCCATTTACGGTGAACGTTTCGAGGATGAAAACTTCAAGCTTAAGCATTATGGTGCTGGTTGGTTGTCCATGGCTAATGCTGGCAAGGATACCAATGGTTCACAATTCTTCATTACCACCAAACCCACATCCTGGTTGGATGGCCGACATGTAGTCTTTGGCAAAGTTTTATCTGGCATGGATGTTGTACGCAAAATCGAAAAGGTTAGCACTGATGGCCGTGATCGTCCCACTAAGGATGTTGTTATTGCCAACAGTGGTTCTTTGCCTGTGCCCGAACCTTTTTCAGTAGCCAAAACTGATGCTACTGAATAGATATTGAACAGAGTTGTTTTGAAAGCAGCTTTAAACCAACAACCGATGTTTAATATATATAAGTTTTTGCATATTTAAGAAAATATATTTCAAATTGAGATCTGTTTTAATAATAAAAATAATATATATTATAGAATTAAAAAAAAGAGAAAAGAAAATAGAAACCAGTTTAAAAAATTAGGTTAAACAAGTTGTTGCATTTAATTCTCATTAACTATTAAGTGGGTCTTCCCCAATATTTTTTATTTATTGTTTTCTAAAAAAGTAAAAAGTTCATTTTGAACTTAAGTGATGATTTAAAATCTAAAAAACAGTAACGAATAATAAGAAAACAAGAAAAACAAGAATATAAGAATAAAACCTGAAATTTAATCACAACTTAAGTTTATTTTATGGATTTTATTTCAAACTAGATTTTTGGTCGATGGGTACCTTAAACAAAGTCATTGAACTGTAAAGCAACAAAAAGCGATTCTATAGTTTAGTTATTGAAACCAACAACTGACGACCTGTTGCCTTTGCAAATCATTTAGCTTATAAAAAGCATTAAATGTTTGTTTGCTGTGTTCCCTTTGTTTTTAACTTTTTTTTAAAACCCGTTTTGTAATTTTAAACCAACATTTGCGAATTCTGTTAGCATCTGTTTTTTTTTTTTTTTTTTTTTTTTTTTTTTTTGGTGGATAGATTTGGTGCTTTATTATTGGTTTAATTTATTTTGTATCTTTATTTATTTCATTTATTTTGTTTATCAATTTGTTCTATTTTGGTCTTGGCCTTATTTACTTAAGATTTTGTCAAAAATACGTTAATAAATCGTGATTTGAATTATAAATTTATTAACATACACATATACGTACATACAAACATACATAATTAAATAACACAAGTCGTGTTATTGCAAATTTATATTGTCATCTTTATACATATACACAAAACCTTTGGAATAGTCATTACATGATAAATATATAAATATATCAAATAATCACATTTTTTTATTGTAATATAAAGTCTAATTACTTAAGCATAAAAAATAGGTACCTATTAGTTCCATCAATCGGTGAACCAAAAAAATTGACTTTTCAAACTATGTATGAAATTTTCTATACAACTTCTACGAAAAATTAGTACATTTTTATACAATTCTTTAATTTTTACAAGTTCAAAACTGTTACAATCTCAACATCCTGAAAATATATTTTCATATCTCAGTCTTTTACTTGATTCGAATTTTCAAGATTTTTCAGTATCGATGCTTGTCTTGAAATGGGTATCAACAATTTTGAAAAAATTATAAAAAAAATGTTTTAAAAATTATCCACAAAAATTTTATCTCATAAACCATTTCTGTTTGATAGTTTTTCTTGCAAAATTAATAAAATATTTTTATTTTGTTCCCTTTATGGAAAAAATAAATAAAATTACATGATAAAGAATGGTATGTATATGTGAATAAAATAAAAAAAAAATTAAAATACTTCTATTATTTTATTTTCACTTTTAATTGAAAATATTTGTTAATCAATTTATTATTTTTTTTTTTTTTTTAATTTTACAAGAAAAATTTTACGTTTGTCTTGATACAAATTTCTCTAATGTAGACTCAACGTAATGTAGACTGAATTTGTCAGTATTATTTCAGCGCGAACTCTGAAAACTTTGTGTTGATAACAAAAAAAAGACGCCATCGTCAATTTTCTTACCTATTTCGTGATTTCAAAACGTAATCGCTTATTTTATTCTATTCTCATCGCACAATCGAAATAAAAATAAAATTTTTTATATAGTTCAAACTACTTATTAAAAAAAAAAACAATACGAAAATAGGCATGTTAATCTTGAGATTAAAGTTCTGTTCAAACATATTTTTGAAATTGCACATTTCATTAAATAAAATAGGTAAAAATTGAATTTATAGATCAAAGACAAATTTTCTTCCGGATTGAGTTTTTAAATCTAAAAATCAATCAAAAAATATACACAAAGAGTTCGAAAAAATATGTTCAATCTAAAGGAGTAAAATACGCTTTAAAATTAGTTGATGTCTTTGATATATAATTAATATTTTATAAATTGTTGTTAGAATTCTTCAGAGGAAATTTCTTATTAAATCATTGTATTTTAAAAATCAATATTAAAAGAATAATGAAATCGATTATAATTTATTTTATCAATAGTTTATTTTCATCATGATCGAAATAAAAAATATATCTGTTTGTGATATTTATAAGTTGAAAATTATTTTAAACTTTTTTCATATGGATGAAAAAATTAAACAACAACAATTTCATTGAATAAAAAAATATTTTTGATACAAAACAAAAGTACAAATAAAAAAAAATTATTTATTTTTTTCCCCCAAACTGATATTACCATCATGTTAGCTTTTTATATTAAAAACATTTTTAACATTAAAGATATTTATTTTGATTGAAAAATGAAAAGTTTTCAATCAAATGCTATGAGGAAAATTTTTAGCAATAGAATAAATCAAAATGTATGCAAAAAATTTGCAAAATTCATAAAATTTTCATAAAGAACAATTTAATAATATCTATGAACCAAATTTTATATTTTATGAAAAATGTTATGTTCGATACATAATATTTATGTAGAAAATTGTTAAATAAATGTACTTTTATTTTCTTACAATATAAATAATTGCCACATTGGTTTTATTTCCTGAGATCTTAAATATTGAAATATTTTCTTTTTTTGTAAATCGATATTTAATGGCATTCTCTGAGTCCAGAGAAGATATTTTTTTTTTTTTGTTTTTTAATGACAAAAGATCGAAATATATACTTCCACTTAAAAATTATTCTAATACCGTTAGGGCTTCAGAGTCAACAAGCGGTTAAACTTTGATATATTCAAACCTAAATCTAGATGATTGCTATAAAAATTTCAAATTTTTATAGATGATTGCTATAAAAATTTCAAACACCATCGGTAAAAGCACCCAATCGAAAATCCTTCTAAAAGATGGCTATGCCTCTGCATTTGCAAGTACGTAGTCTAAAAAATTGTCTGTATTCATACAAGTCTCATATTAATATAAAAATTATTTATTTAATTACAGTTTCTTCTTCTATTACAAAAGATCAGCATTTTTATATAAGACCAAGAGAAGAAATGAGAAATATACAAATTAAAAATTGCTATATAATCCGCACAAACATAATACTCCTCAGACATAAGTTTTCAAATTATAAAGAAAAGTATATGTACATACATACATACATATGTATGTATATGTATTCTCTCAGTTCCATAAAACCACAAAGATACTTGCACAATTTTTTCTTTTTTCAGATTGTTCTTATACAGACATATTTATAATGCTCCCGTCCCCATAAACAACTAAAACAATTGATATTAAATGAAAACAATTCATTTCAGATGGACTCCACATGTGCTTGAATGTTCGGAATTAAATCAGTATAGAATGCGAAACCATAAGTTAAACAAGTGAATAAGAAAAACAAAAAAAAAATAAGCAAACGACAAACAAATTAGTTCCAGAAATAAATTAAAATATAAATTGTATATGAATTATATGAAAGAAAAAAAAAAAGATTCTAAAACAATAACAACAATCTTTATATACAAATATTCCTTCATTCATTAAATTGAACTAACAAAAACAACTAAACAATAAAGCCGGAAAACAGATGTGATCTTATACTCGTATAAAAAATTCCTACACATTCAATAAGAAAATTTGAAATTTTTTATGAATAATTGAAAAAAGTGCATTCACACTGTTCGCCCCACGACAAATTGAAATATACAACAAAAAATGCAGCAACAACATCAATTTAATATGGTACATAAACTTTTATATGCATTTCTATTATTTTCTAAAACACTTTGAAAATAATTGAATTCAAATTATAAAAGACTTAAAAAGTTTATAAAAATCATGGTCGTGTTTTTTTTTTTTTTTTAATTATAATTAATTTTTGATGATAAGACTTAAAATTTGAATACATATAAATATGATGTGTCCCAATCATTTTGTTTATGTTCCGGTGACACTATATTATGATGTCAAGGCGCAATAAAAAACAAATATGGTATAATAAAAAGTATCAATGTTACTTCTCACGTTTAATAGTTTAATTGTTGTAATTGTAATTGGAAATTAATTTATAAAACAATTTTGGTATTTTTGGTACACAAAATAAAACAATTTTATATAGAAAATTAAATTGCAAACAAATATGAATTTTGAACATTCGTACTAAATATTCTTTAAGAGCATGAGTTTCAACTTCCCACTATATGCAAGGCCATTTGATAATGAAGACCCATTTCAATATTTTTTATGATTTGATAACTCTAATTATCTAGGATATGCAATAACGAAATAATTAGGATATTTTTTAAATTGTAAAATAAAGAAATTTTTTTAATTTTCAGTTTTAATTAATAAAGTATACATGGCCATCACTTAAACAAAAAATTGTACAATTAAAGATATCTAAAAAAAAATATATGCAATAGATTGAAAGATATGCAATTCAATAAACAAAATGTCGTTAATTTTTACCAAAAAATTAGGAATGTAATTTGATAACAAGGTTTACATGAATGGTCAAATAGACGTGGAGAAGATGCTGTGTGATCCACATCCAGATTGTTTTTACTGCATTTGGGGTGAATATATATTTGAAAAATACCGAAAACCTATATCAGAATTTGTGAAAACTTAAAAAAATTGCAATCATGGCAAGCCATATATTACTCATATTGTATGTCGGTAA
The DNA here is from genome assembly GCA_001735545.1 of Phormia regina. Taxonomy (NCBI): domain Eukaryota; kingdom Metazoa; phylum Arthropoda; class Insecta; order Diptera; family Calliphoridae; genus Phormia; species Phormia regina. Next base: position 11,774 of record MINK01172337.1, read on the forward strand.
TGTTTGATATGTTTACAGTTAAGGCCCAGTAGAGAAAGAGATACAGAAATGTTCATAACAGCCATGAATTTGGATGAACCTCGAAAACGTCATGACGATCGCTACCTATTCATTGCCTTGTGAAAATAAACTTAATTATAACAATCAACACATAACATGTGATACCCTACACTATTGAAAATAAAAATTCGGAAACATTAGAGCCCACAGCAAGCGCAATTAGATGAAGACTGAGTCCAGCAGCGCATTTCACATACATTTTTTTCTTTTTATTTATTTTTTTTTTTTTTTTTTTTTTTGTATAAAAAATATATTCCGCTTACTGTGTCTGAGGCTCTTAGACCTGTAGGCAATTGTAGACTAAAACTTTTTCAAAATGTAAATTATACGAATAAAAAATTCGTTGGTACTAACATCTAGATAATTTTATGGGGTTTATGATTTTGGGGTGGCTTTCGGTTTCGTTTTCGATAGAGTGTTGTTTATTATACCTTTAACCATTAACTTATACTACCCGAATAGCCGTTGTGGAGTTTTATGAAATTGTGGAGGATTTATGAAATTCAATTTAATACAAAATTTTATTTTTTTTTTAGGTACTCAATCAACCTGTATTTTGGTTAAAATGGTTACTGATATCTACTAGCCTAATTGGCCTAGCAAATGGAGCAAAAATTTTAGGCATATTTCCGCATGCCAGTGAAAGCCATTTTGTAATGATGCGAACATTTATGATGGAATTGGCGAAAAAAGAACATAATGTCACACTATACAGTAGTCATCGTTTAGATGATCGTTTTGATAATCTAAAAGAAATTATAATAGAACCAGAATTTCCATTTTGGAAAGAAGGTATGATATAAAAGTACAGTCGAGTTATTATTCCATATTGAAAGGGAGAGAAAACAAACATTTTCGGATTTGACATCTTCGATTGACAATTAGAAGTGTTCCTTGAATCAAAAACTTCTATAATCGTAGCCCTAAAAGTATCAGTTTTTGAAAAACCAAAAATTAATAAATAAAACGATAAAATATATCGTCGAAAATTTAATATTTTTGTCCTTAATATGAAAATTAAACAAGTACACAAGCTTTGGGAAGTGAACGAAAAAGTTTATGCTTTGAGAAACTTTTTTAATAGCCAATGTCTATAGTGAATTCAAATCCGAACATTGATTGTTTTGTCATGAAATCACTTATAAGTAAATTAATTAAATTACTTTTATTTATTTTTTTGTAGTTCAAAAGCAGGCGGGAGTCAAGGATCTTCAGACCCTTAGTTTAATCAAGCATGACAAACTTAATAAATATTTAGCTTTAGCTGGCCATTCTCTAATGGATTACTTTTTAAGTAACAATCAAATGCAAGAATTATTAAAAATATCAACCAATGATTTTGATTATGATATGATCATTGTGGATCTATTCTATTCGGAAGCTTTATTGGCTTTGGGTTATTATTTCAGTGTACCAGTAGTGGGTGTACTAACTACTGATTTTAATAATTATATGCAACAAGTTCAAGAAATGATGGTGCCGTCAGCATGTTTACCTTATGATTTGGAGAATTATGATAAAAATTTGGGCTTCTGGCAGAGATTGGCTAATATACAAACATGTCTGAGCCAAAGGCAGAATTTTGTTAATGATCATTATAGCAAACAGGAGAAAATCATACAAAAGCATTTTAAACAATTAAAAAGTAAATTGGAATAGTACAATGGGAGATATTCAAATACATTTTTAATGTTCTGTTTCTTTTTTAAAGGTATTACGCCCTCTGTAATGGATCTTCAGTCTAATCTTGCGTTATTGTTAGTCAATAATTACTACCCTCTGGCTGTACCGAAACCTTTGCTACCCAATATTATACCGGTGGGAGGTTTGCACATTAGAGCTCCCAAAGAATTACCCTGGCATATCAGACGCTACTTAGATGAGGCTCGTTCTGGTGCCATCTACATGAATTTGGGAGATGAAAAACTTTGTGCTGACATACCCAAAGATAAACTCGATGTACTTTTCCATATTTTAGGCAAACGTCAAGAACGCATTTTATGGACTTGCCATGATATCCAGAAAATGGAAGGTCTACCGAAAAATATAATGATACAACATTTAGTACCTCAAACTGATATTTTGGCTCATCCCCACATCAGATTGTTTATAATGAATGGCGATATTATGGGTTTGCAAGAGAGCATTGTCCGTCATGTACCTTTGCTAGGATTACCATTATTCCAAAATGAATTAGAAAATATTATGCTGGCGGAAAAGCTACAAATTGGTCTACGTGTTGATTATAAAAATCTTACAGAATCATCTCTAAGCTGGGCTCTGGATACTATTTTGCACAAAGACTTTTATGTTCTCAATATTAGAGATATTTCCAAAGTATTTCGTGACAGACCCTTGGGAGGTTTAGCCAATGCCATCTTTTGGTTGGATTATTTGGATCGTTATGGTAATGGACCGTTAAAAACTCAGGGTGTCGGAATGCCTTTAAATCAATTACATTTATCGGATTTAAGGTTTTATAATTATCTTATGACATTTGTTGTGTTAAGTTTATTAATTGGATTGTACTTTGTGGGTATGTTTGTCTGGAAGAAAAGGCAAACGGAAAAAATGTTTTCTAAACTTAACTAATAAATGTAAATGAAATTTGTTATAGATTTTTTTTACGAAAATAAATTAACTAAATAAGAAGAAAGTGTTTGACTTTAATAAATATTTAAAATACAGGAAAAAAGTTGTAAATGTTACCCTTTTTAAATGAAGATTAATATGTTCTTATATGATTCCCAAAAAATTACATTTCAATGTTAAAATTTACTTGAGCTGGATCATTTTAGAAACACCTCTAAAATTACGTATTTCTTTCAATATTATTAACAAAATTTTAGTTATATGAAAATTGACTTCAATTTATAATAGAGGTATGTAACGACCTTTAATATTCATTTAAATAATTATTATGTCTCTTTTCAGTCGCAGAATATTAAAATTTTACTAACATTTTTTGTCATATTTTTTTTTATTCAAACACGTAATTAGCCCATTAAGAGGCAGAAAATCAATTTTATGCATTTAGTTCCAAAAAGGTTAAATTAGCAATTTTTGCAAATAAATCACATGTAACTACTCATTACACTTAAATATTGATAAATTTGTGAAAAAGATAACAAGTTCATTAATAACCGCGATAATAATCGAATAAAAAGGATGTTTTAAAATTTAGCCATCATTTTCACCAATTCCACAATTTTGGCTTTTGAAAACATTTATATCCTTAACTAACTATTCATTTGTTGTTAAAACAAACCAATTATAGACCTTAAAACATTATTTACGATGGAAAGTTCCCAAAAATATACAAACTTTTATAAAATATTATTTAGAATAAAATAATTAAAAATGTTACTAAAATTTTAATTTCGCGAGAATAAAAACAAATTTTAAAAAACTTTCACTGTTTTCTCTTACAAAACATTTGTAAGATCAAACAACTCCAAAAATGTTGTTATACATCATCTATATTCAATAAAAATACCGAATTTCTAACTATTCTGAATGGAATATATTGGTATTGACTAGGGTATTCAGTCGAGTATTGTTTGTTCGATTAATCGACAAATTAAAATCAAATAATTTTAATACAAATATAATAAATAATAAGAAATAAATTGAAGGATTATAAATTTGATTTGGAAAAACATATTATTGGTTTTATAAACAGTTTGGCGGCAGAAATTGGTTTTACTCGAGTAAATTAAAAATTGCATTTTCGAGTTATTTGATTATTCGAAGAATGAAAAAGTCTAGTAAAATTAGTACTCTAGTATTGATCTATATTTAATAATATCTTTAAAATACAAAAGGATAATTATAAATATATTTTTTTCTTTCAAGTGTTTTTGAAGGTTTTCAGTGTACCATGACTGAATTCAATACACAACTTATAATTTCATTGTCCATGTAAAATTTCTTTCAAGTTCTGAAGCTACTGGATTATTAAAGGAAAATGTTTTTAACCACTGTGCAGTTTTATTAAACTATTAAGTGCCACAACAGTTAATCATCTCTTTATTTGTGAATATCAAGATATATGTACATAAGTATATAAATCTATTATTACTTATGATTCAAATTAGTGCACTATAGAAGCTGTAGATTAACTAATTTATTTAATTAAAAACTTTTTATACTATAGTTTTTAAACAATGTTTAAAACCTTAATAAGTTTAGCACTAATAACATTTTTATTAGTTCATTTCCAAATGTTAGAATGATTAAAAATATCGATGGCAAAAAATTGTATTATGCGCGATCACGGTAATAACTGTCGATCAAAAAAGTCGATCACAAATATAGATAGAAATAATTACAGTAGTCTAAGACCATTTCAAAAGGTAACTAAATTAATATTATTTTTATTAAATAATTTACAAATTAATAACTAATTAATTTGTTTTATTAGCACATTTTGAGAACGAAGGAATCAGAAAATGAAAGAAATTGGTATATAAAACTGTTTGGTTAGTTTTAAATTCTATACATAAAAAATAAAAGTATATTAATTTTTATAAAAGACTAATTAGAATTAAGATTTTTTTTAATCGTTAAGCATTTGACATTTATTTCATATTAATTATAGAACAAGTGCGAATGTTATATTTAGTTTTTATATGAGAGATGGGTGCTAAACTTTGCGGACCACGCCTATTTTTTCTTTTTCGATTATACATTGGTCCATGAACTATTTGTACAAAATTTCGTTATCGTACATGCTTTTGTTTATATCAGCAGAAACGTAAGCTATATTATTTAGCGCTTTTTCTAAATTCCCATATATGATAATACGTGAATACTTCGATCTCAAACATTATATTTATATAAATAAACAGCAGACCACCTTGTTTTCTCTCCCCTTTGTTTCCTGCCGTATATATTTTTTCATAAAATTTTGCTTTCTGCAAAATTTTTCAATATTATAAACAAATACCAATAAGACGATGACTCCTGAAGTTCAAGAATGCTTAGAATATGCAAAATTTCTACTAAATACGTAATTTTTTGCGAATAAGTATTTAAAAAAAATGAAAATAAATATTTTGATCATTATTTAACTACGCACATATAAAGAATAATAGAATATGCCCTTAATTTTGAAATAAAAAACTGACTTATCTTTCAAAGAAATGTATAATTTTCAATATTTTTTAAATTTCCAAATAATTTATCGACAAATGAAAAATATGACTGAAAAATAAAAGTATGTATTGCGTTAATTTCTTCTAGATGATTTCAATGAAATTTCATCCATTCCCCTTAATTAAAAAATGGCGATCGTTTGATGATAAATTTTATTTTATAAATGATAAAAATAAATAAAAATTGTATCTATTTTTTGTGTTTGTTTCCTAGTTTTTTTCTAAACTGATCAAAATATAATGAGGATTTTCTTTCTTCTAGAAAGATACATTCCAAATGTTTATACGATCGTTTTTGTTTTTATAAAAAAGAAATGTACTATACAATAATCTAGAATATCTTCATATTCATTCATATGGGGATCACAATAATGATGAACATCAGTAGCTATATAAATTTCAGCTTTTGTACCATTTTTGAAGCGTAAAGAAGCACCGGCAATACGTCTCTTACATATAAAACCCATCAAAGTGGAACAGCTTTCCTCTATGAAATATGGATAATGTGAAGTAAATTTAAAGCAGCCGTTATCAGTATTCGCTTTATTTACTTGATTATAATAATGGTTGTCGTAAGTCCAAAACGACGAAAAGTTACCTTAAAGAGAAAATTTATTTATTATATTAACTTTGTTTTAGAATAAAGGAAAAGATTTTTTATTCACTACTTTACCATAAAGTTCATTTATCCAATCAAATAGCGAGATTGCGTCTGATTTCATTATCGTAAACATCATGTCGCTATTCCTACAAAAAGTCTGACACTCATTCGATGTAAACTATAAAAAGGATGTTTTTGAAATTAAGTTTAAAATATTTTTATTTTATAATTATGAAACGCTTAATGAAAAAAAATCGGAAAATTACTCATGATTTTTATTATTTTTTTTTTTTATTTTTTTAAGTGGTACTTGTTTTTCTGTCAATTTAGATTACTTACTTTAGGTCCCGTTTCAATATAAAATATATAATTATCTCGTATGAACCAATTTATAGGATTTTTATTATTTTCACTTTGTATTGATTTTGTTGAATGAATAATTAACAAAAGATTTAATAATAAAAACAACAATTGCATATTTAATTTAAATTTAGCTATGAAGCTAATAAGAAGTATTCTTGCTAATAACTAAATTGCGACTACATCTTAGTAATAAAATGTATTTTTTTTTATTGAGATATAAATAACTCTATGCTAAAAATAAAAAGCCTGTGAAGATAAAAAATTAAATTTGTTTTATAACCGAGATGTAATACGAATCTTTTAATAAAATGTGTCAAAAATATTGATTTCGGTAATTTTATCTTAACTACATAATTTTATCAGTAAAACTAGGAAAATGGAATATCTCCCGAATATCTGGAAAATGGAATATCTCAGGAAATAGGCAGGGCAAGCACAAACACTTAATACCCCAACCACCTATGGTGGTGTAGGGTATAAAAATATAAAGCAGTTGTTCTTAAAAGCATGTCAAAAACATTGTATAATTATAAAGTACATCTACAAAAACAACAATTTCTTGTATTTTGTTAGTGTAAAACTACTCCTCACAATGTCAAAATGATATGAACAGAAAATAAGAGAATAAATGAGAGGAATAGTAAAATGCTCACGAAAAAAAATTACATAGGAATACAAATACAATTTGACAGTATCGCGAGGTGCGTCGATGACAAAATTGTAGAAACAGCTGTTCTTACGAGTATACTTTCTAGTTATGCTATGGCTGCCATATTGTCACTCGATTACTTTGGTAATCGAGTAATTGTAATTTTTTTATAACACTACTTTCTGAGGAATAAATAAAACAAAGTCAAACATGAAATTTGCGTAAATACAAATATTCATAAAAATAAGATTGTGTTTACAGACTATTTTTTAAGTCAAATGATCAATAAAATTATTAAATCATGTCAACTGATGAGGCTGAAAACGATCACGATTATGCTGCAAGTCGGCTAGGTAATGAAACAGAAACCATGGGAGTTAGACGTTTAATGGGAATGCTGCACGATTTTGACGAACAACAACGGAACAATAATGCAGGACAATCTACATCGGGGAACAGATCGACAAACTCGGATCATAATTATATAAACAGTTTTGCGGGTACTAGTATAAGCGGTAGTAATATAACTATCAATGCTAGCGGTGGTACCATGGAAGACGACCATGACATATTTGGTGATGATGAAAGGGACGATGAAAGCACTGATGCGGCTAATGTTGTTTTAAATTCCGGCTCAACTACTGCAACATATGATACAGGTAGCATGTTATTACAGTTAAAAATGGTATTATAAGTTGCGAATTTGTCTTTAGATACAAGATCTGAGGATTCGGTTAGTACGGTTACCACATTGTCATCAGATCAATCCCATTCATCGGAACAATCAAATTCATCTGAACAAACTAACATTTCGGAACGAACAAGCGATTCAATAGCATCAAGTTCTACGCAATCAGATCAGATCGGTAAGAGCAGATATTTCTTAAAGTTGTTTAGTTTTATTTATTTAATAATCTAACTTAGGGACAGCACAAGATGCCGTAGATGGTGCTTCTAACTTGACTAATTTGCAACAAGCAGGCACTACAAACGCTGAAGTAATAAGTTTGGATACACCTTCACCGCCGAAAAAACGCAAACGTTTATCCTTAGAGCCTCGTGAAGTGGGTGGAACACCAAAGGTAAAAGCAAAAAATGAAAATGATTTGGACGATGAAGATGATGGTCTAACATGTCCTATTTGTTTGGATAATTGGGAAATGTCCGGAGAACATCGACTTGCATCGCTTAAGTGTGGCCATTTATTTGGTGATTCATGTATACGTCGTTGGTTGCAAGAAAGTTCTCGACAATCGGGTCACAAAGTGTGTCCACAATGTAAAACAAAAGCACATCCTAAAGAAATACGCTATTTGTATGCGAAACGTTTAAGAGCAATCGATCGCAGTGAAGAGCACCGAATGAGAGAACAACTATCGGAAGTACAAAACAAAGCTCAAAGTTTGACTCTCGAGCTAGCAACTCTTAAAATGTCTTATGCTCAGGTAACGCAGAAACTTAAAGTACTTGAAGCTGACAATGATTCACTAAATGTGCTGTTAAGAAATGGTGGTGGCAACAATTTTTACCCTAAGTCTCTGACTCATAAATCGTCATTAATATATAAATTATTTATGGATCGTAACATAGAAATTTCAAAAGAGCCGGGTTGTCGTGTTCTGACATATGCCAAAGAGCAGACCGCCATAATAGTGTCTCAAAAGAGTACACAGAATCTTTTCCCTGGCTATGGTTTAAGATTCATTGATACAGTATCATTTAGACCCACAAATTTTCTGCATACCTCCGTTAAACTACTGAGAGACATATGTCTGTCATACGATCAGCAACTACTAGCTGCTGCTTGCATGGAGACAAAGGTAAAACTATTTGATTTACGCACTCTTTCCGTGTCAGCCACATTTCAACCAGCAGATAAACCTTTATGGTCCTGTTCTCTAGGACATAAAGATAATGAGCACCATATATATCTGGGATCACAACATGGAAGTATTTATGTATATGATACACGTTTCCCGGAAACAATAGTAAACGAACATCGAGCTGAAGGCGACCTTAGTCCTGTGATACAAGTGGCATCAATACCAGCCAGTCACTTATTTCCTTGCGGAGGATTTTTGGTGTGCAAACTTACATCTTTGTGGTTTTACGAACATTCCGGTACGTCCGCACACTCAATACGTCTGCCAATTGAGGGACGTTTTATTTCAATGGATTTTGATACTGTTGAATCGAATGTTTTAATACAAACCAGGAGTTGTGCACGCTTCCCCCGTGCCCGGTATATTCTCGGAAAACTAAATAAAGTCAATGGCATTCCCGTTTTAGAAACAAAAGTAACTTTTTATGCTTCAACTAATAGTCCTGTAATGGCACGATGTTCCCAAATCTCTGTGGAATCGAATACACTAATAGCAGCCTATATACAAGATTCAAAATTATTATCGTTATATGATGCTAATCGAGAGCAGTGCGTACAGTCATTGCCTGCCCAAGATATAATTTACGATACTTGTCCAATCTACACAAAAGATTTTACATTTTTGGCTGCCTTAACTGAAACCAAATGTAGGGTGTACAAATTAAATTCCACCTGAGGTATATATATTTAATTTTCATTAACTACTACTTAAATAACTTGTATTTGTTTTTAATATACATACGGATATAGATAAGTGTTTATATTTAATAATAATGCTAAATCTAAATAAATAATGACCATTGTTTATTATTTTAATTTGAACAATGGATATGATAATCATTCGCTCTTCTGGGAAAATCGGGATATAACGTTACATGGTTTAATGTGCAGGGCATTAAAGAGTGAATTAGTTGGTTGTTTATGTGACGATTCTTCCCGCGAAACAGCTGATCACTTATTTTGCGTGTATTGTAATGAGAACAATTATTGAAACTTGACGTTGATGTGATGTCTGATTCTGTTGAAAACAAAATTTTCGCACGTTGTTCCCATAGTATAATTACAAAGTACTCGCACATCTACAAAAACAACAATTCCTTGTATTTTGTTAGTGTAGAACATAGTATAATTAGAAAGTATACTCGTAAGAACAGCTGTTTTTACAATTTTGTCATCGACGCACCNCGCGNTACNNTCAAATTGTNTTTGTATTCCNATGTAAANTTTTTTCGTGAGNATTTNACTATTCCTCTCATTTATTNTCTCATTTAGACATTGTGCGCGGTAGTTTTACACTAACAAAATACAAGGGATTGTTGTTTTTGTAGATGTGCGAATACTTTGTAATTATACTATGGGTCTTATATTAGTTCTATGGTGGAACTATAATACTTTTACCAAGAGTTAAATAAAACAAATAAATACAGAACACAAATACAGAACATAACGTTAAGACTTTAGGGTGATTTCCGAAAGTAGGTTTATATGTGTGAGCTATTACAAATTATGGGCCCAACCTCATAATATTTGGTAATGTTATTTCTACTTATAAAAAAACTTTTTTGCGATTTTTACACGTTAAAGAGATTTTCCAAAGAGAGATTTATATGAAAGCTTTGGTTAATTATGAACCGATCTTATTGATACAAACATTGTTGTTTATACAAAAGTTCTTTTTTTTCAATAAAAAATTACAAAATTTAAGCAATTATGATCATTAAACCTCTATTCCGTGAGAACATTCCTAACCAATTATAATTATTTCTGCCAAATTTCATTAAGATATCAATTGCGACCTACACTTTGCTCAAAAGGTCTACATGGACGGACGGACATCGTTAAATCAACTCAGAAAGTGATTCCAAGGATATATATTAAAATAGGGTGCCATGCATTATAAACATCAGCACAAACGCATAATATGATGATGTATGGTATACAAAAATTGCAGTCCTTGTAGTTTTGGAATGGATTTAGATTAAAATGCATATTTAAAAAGTATTTTTTATCTTCTTAAAAAATAGTATGTAGCGTTAAATGTTTGACATTAGAAACAAAAAATATTAAAGTCAAAACATTTATAAAAAATACATATGTCAAAAATCGAAAGAATGTGTAACAAGACTGTTTGGGTTATTGGGCTTGATTTCTATTTTAAAATTATCTTTGTGAAGATATCTTTCAGACAAAAAAAATCATTTTAGTGTAGACACAAAAATCATAATTTATACAATTTTCAAATTCAAAATAGTTTATTCTTGGACTCGATAAGGATATCGAAATTTGGGTTTTTAATTACACAGAATAAAATATATATAAGCTCTTAATAGCGCATTTATAAAAATAAAATAAAAGAATATAAAAGTTTTATAGAGATAACATTTTTAAATATTTTGTAATTTTTAACGCAAAAAA
>MINK01172338.1:0-10309 GCA_001735545.1 Phormia regina
AAACTTATTTAAAAAATTATGGTAGTATCATCTAAACATAAACATTCAACTTAATTTAAATAATTTTGTCAAACATACAAATCTGACATTTATTTACCAAAAAATAAAACAACGTAGATAATCCAAAATGTTTTAACAAGATTGTATAGTTTTTTTTTCTTTTTTAATAATTTTGACATCCAACAAACAAAATGTTTAACTTTAAATACCATTTCATGTTTCCTGTTGCAAGTATGTTAATATGTTGGTATGTATGTGTTTGTAAATATATTTTATAGTAGGAAGAGAGAGAGAGTATAAATATGATAACATAGTTTTTCATTTATTCTTTTACTTTTTAATCCCCAAAAGTTCACTTTCATTTAATGTGCCACAAAATGCAGTACAAACACACTAACACATATATATACAAATATACTAGAAAAATAATATTGTATACAAGTAGAACAAATAATGGAATAAAAATATACTATGAATCCAATACTAGTTAAATAAACCAATATAAATATATGTATATGTGTATGTATGTATGTATATGTATGCATATAAATGCAACGTGCTTGACATATGAAACGAGCATATATATATAGAAATAATAAAAGAAAGAAAGTTGGTACAAGGAGTCGTTTGTTCATTTTTATATATATATATCAACTATTAAAGCAGGACACACCCAAAGTGCAACCCAAATAAATTCTACAACAAGAATACCAACAATATAAAAAAATAAACTAAAATAGCAAAAACTAAACTCTAAAGAAATTTTGTTGCAATTGTCATGAACAATTTTCGTTTTTTTTTTTTTAACAACAGCAAAAACAAAAAATATTTTTCCAAAAAACAAAATTGAAAGTTTTATTCTTACTTTTTTTAATCATGTTGTTGTTGTTTTTTTATTAGTTATACATATTAAATCTATACTAGGAACGAACTTAAATAAACTATAATTTTTGGTAACACGAAGTTGTAGACAAAACTAGAATACGAAAAGGACGTTAGAAAATTGTTGACCTCATTTAGATGTTTAAAAATCTTTTTTCTATTCTATTGTATATAAATGTCAGTGAAGTCAATTCAATACAATAAATTTATCACACAATTACAAACCGAAACACAACTGAATAGGAGAAAAAAAAACGAAAGAAAAAAATACAGAAAAGAATAGAAACGGAAACGGAAATTTTCAAAACGAAAGGAAGTCGAAACATTCATATATCCTTTATTTAAAAACTAACACTTAAACACTTACTTGTAAAAAAATTTATGAGTGTGTGTGTGTGTATATGTATGTCTATAAGTGCAATGAAATAACAAGATTCCCTATTGAGTTTAAAACTATTAAATAATCAACGATAAAAATGTTGTTGTTTTTTCAGTATTCTAAGGAAAAAGATGCAGCTGCATGCCTGATTTTTTTTTAATTTAAGTGCAAAAATCAACGAAAATAATAGCACTATGGGTTCACTCTTTATTAAGTTGCTTGGCTAAACAAATAGCAATACACAATGGGCCAGAACCAAAAAAAAATAGAAAAAAATAAATTTGTTATAGATGTAGCAGAGGGGGTATGTAATGAAAAGTTTGAAGAGAGACCCAACAGACCCCTCAAGAGCGTAGCTAAAGGCGCTCATAGAAGGGTACTTTTGACATAAAAAAGTTTAAACGCTTGCTAATTTTTTCTCGTCCGATTTAAAATACCTCATTTTAAAGTTTTATAGATCAGAGAAAATTCCAAAAACATTGTACTGTTGTGTAGGTGAAAAAGTCATGACAAAATAAATGTTCGAATATTTGTGTTAAAATACGCAAAATAAATGGAATTTCCCATGATATATTAAACTTAAAAAAAGCACAGTTTCGCTTCTATTAAATATATTGCCTTCAATCTTTTTCTATATAATGAAGAACTATGTCAGCTACAAAATTTATTTTAGAATAAAAAAATCGAGTTTAAATTTTTTTTTTTTTTTTTTTTTTTTTNAAATTAAAATAAAATGTTTGTAAATTTCGTATTTTTTACGTCAATGACTGACTGATTCATCATCCAACAGCCCAAACGGCTGAAGCTAGAGAGACAAAATTTGGAATGGAAATTCTAATGTTTAGGGTGTAAAAACGGGAAAAATCGGTAACCTTATAACTCGCAAACTTATAATGACACAAATTAAGTTCAATAGTTATCGTTATTCATTTAAAAACTAATTGGAGAGGTGTCTGGTACTTTTTTGAAAATCAGCTGTTTTAGGGAGAAAACGAATAAAACCGTATTTTGGAAATTTTTTGGCACCACATGTATCTTTGAAATCAATAAATCAACATACAGATAAAATTTATATCGCATTCATAACTTATTAAAAAATGAGAAATACAAGTTCGGTACTTTTTAGAAATTCAAACGTTTAAGGGGTAAAAATCGTACCTATTTTTGGTACTTTTTCCTAAAACATTTTATTATATTTATTAAAATATTCATAAGAGGATTTTAATACGGGATACTACTACAATTTAGAAATTTATTAGAATACAATTTTTGATACATCGATGGGTGAAAGAAAAAGTACCAAAAATGGGGTAAAGGCGTGAAATAACATTTTATTCAAACTTAATAATGAATTTTCAATTATATTAAACTTAGAAACATAAGATTAAATAAATGTAGTCTTATGTGGATTCACAAGAGATGTATTTGTGGTATTTAAAGAAATATAATCCTATTAGTAAGAATTCAAGGGAAAGGACTTTTTGGTACTTTTTGTTCTTCTAATAGTACTGTTTTGATTTTCTGTAATATTTAACCTAGAATTATAAAATTAGAAACGCATGGTCCAATGTTGGAAAGAATTCGCAAATGAGGACTTTGTGGTATTTATTTGTTCTTCTAATGGTACTTTTCGAATTCTCTATAGTTATGAACCTAGGAACATGAAATTAAGGACATGTGGTACTTTTCTGTTATTTGAATGGTACTTTTTGAATTTTTTAAAATTATGAACCTAGTAACATGAAATTAGGAATATGAGATCTTTAGTTAATAAGAATACATAAGAAGGGACTTTGTGGTACTTTTTTGTTCTTCTAATAGTACTTTTTGAATTTCCTATAATACTTAACCTAGAAACTTGAAATTAAATATACATGGTCCTATATGGGAAAAAATTCACAAGAGCGGTCTTTATGGTACTTTTTTGTTCTTCTAATGGAAGTTTTTGATTTCTTTTTATAATAATGAACTTAGAAAGATGATACTAAATGAATATGAATCCATAAGAGGAGATTTTATGTTACTTTTTTGTTCTGGTGGTACTTTTTGAATTTTCTCTAATTTTTAATTTAGATACATGGTCCTAAGTTAATGGAAATCCTTTAGGGGACATTGTGGTACTTATCATATGATGGTTTATTATATTTTTAAAGAATTTCGAAGTCAGCGATTCCATGTCAAAACCGATTCCATGTTCATGTTGAAACAATCCTTTACTGTAGAAAGAATTTTTCAAAAAAATCTGCGAAAATCCCAAAAATAGATTTTTTCAAATTTTCAGCTATAAAATCCACATTTTACCGAAGTACCGTAGATTTTGATTTGAAAACCTTTAGCTACATATTATAGATTCCTAAACTGCATCCCGTTTGCCGATTCGTGATTTGGAATTTGAGGAAATATAGTCTAAAGTCAAAACTTTCATATATAATGTCAAATCCGGGAGGTTGTATAGCTTAATTGCTTGAGTTATTGGACTTGCTTTTTATCTTAAAATCATCTTTGTGAAATTCCCATAAAGAGAATTTTATTTTAGAGAAAAAAGTTTGTAAATACTTTTTCGGCCAAAAAAAAATCCTAAGTTTTGTAATTTTCAAATTCAAAATCGTATATTTTCGGACTCGGTACAGATATGGACTTCAGATTTTATTTATATATAAGAAGAAAACAGTACCAAGTTATATGCAAAATTAAAATACTTAAAAATTTAAACGAAAATAACTCAAACACTATAAGAGATAAATAGGACTTGCAAAAATGTTTTTGGAGGTGCTATAACTCTTTAATTAATTAAGAGTTTCTTTCAATTATAGCCCTTATACTTACTTAATTTAATTCTTTTTCAAATCTCTATATAAATAACAAAATTTCAGCTATAATTTTATATCGTTTTATTTCACAAAAAAATGTATATATAATATATCTACTTAAAATTATTATTAATTTTATTAAATAAATTCAAAGATTCCTAACTAAATGCAATACGTTTACCAAAGCAACTTTTTTACAACCTCTTTTCAACTTAAATTTGTACAAATATTATCGAACATCAAATGGAAAATGCACTTAACAATGTCAGTATTAATTCAAAATATTTATTGATTAACTTCGTGAATGACTTTCTTTTGTTTTTGATATTTACGTTCGGGTAGGAACCAACTCATCACAGCTAATAGACAACAAACACCCAAAAGGCCCCAAAATACATTGTCACAGAAATTGAAGAGCAGTTTGCCCAAGAAATTACTACCAACAACTGCACCCAAACGACCAATCATCATAATGAAACACATACCCATGGCATTAATATTGGTGGGGAAGAATTCCATGGAGATGGTGCTAACCAAACCACCACAATTACCAATACTCATGGTAAGGGTAAGTAAAATAACCACAAGATAGAAATTGGTGCTCCAATGGATAACGGTTACACATATGCCACCAATAACTAACCAAGCAACTGTTAAGGAATAAGATTTGTTGTCAAATAAAAAGGATCAAGGAAAGAAAACATGAAATTTGTGTAACTTACTTATCAAATTCTTTTTGCCAATAAAGTCAATGGTAAAGGCGAATATTAAATAGAAGACAGTGAAAGCTGCACCCACCATAATAATGACCAAAAAGGGGAATGTATCAATAATACCATTACATACGTCACTGCTTAAATCTGCTTCGGTTTCCATGTGGGTCAAAATATGGCAAACATTGTAGCCTAAACCATCTTTGGCCACCATTTCGTTAAGCATAGTAGGGAACCTGAATAAAGCAATAAATAAATAATTTAATTAACAAAATCAATTTATTTTTAATAAATTCTTATTCCTACTTACCACATGAAAATTCCCTGAGAAATACCATAAACAATAAACATAATTCCACAAATATTAATGGTATGTAAAACACGTTCCCTATAAAATAAAGGAACTGTTTGGCTCCATATTAATTTCAAGGCGTCTTTAACACCTGAAATATTTGCCAAACTGGCACCATTTGTTTGCATTACAATCTGTTTGACAGGATAATCTGAGGCAGGACGTCCGGTATTCTTAACATAAATCCAACGTAAAATTTCCAAAGCACCATCATGATCACCCTGAACCAAAACATATTTAGGAGTCTCGGGTAAAGCAAATAGGCCCAACAAAGCCAATAGAGACAAACTAGAATTGACAATTAATAAAATACGCCATGAAGAGAATTTCATGCCAAATAGCATGGCCTCAATGCGTAAAGGTAAAACAAAAGTGGCAACAGCTAAAAGGAAATAATAAAAATCTGTTAGACATGATTTAATTAAAGACATAAACTTAAACTTACTTGGCAAATAGATTAAAGCTAAAGGTAAAAATCCAGACAACAGAGTAACATGTCTTACTCTAGTCTTATTACCATGAAACTCTCCGCACAAACTAAAGACACAAGCTTGCCCACCAGATATAAAGAAACCCGTTAAGAATCTAAATACAATTAACATCCAAATGTTTACGGAAAATGCTGATATTATTGTAGATATAGAGGCTAATATTAAAGCCAATCTTAACGTGCGTATACGACCCCAAGTATCGGCCAAGAAACCCATGGCATGTGAACTTAAAACAATACCAAAGAAACCGGATGAAGCCAATATACCTTGTTCCGTTAACGTTGATACCAAATCACATTTCATTGAGGGCAATATAATACTGACACCCATAATTTCCACCATCACAGCCATAAAACAGACACCACATACCAGCAACAAAATATAATGGAATTTACCAACTTTCGTCAAAGTTACGGCATCTTCAAAGGTATAAGTTGGTATGGGATCGGGTAATTTTTGTGGTTTCTTTAGATCTGTAATAAAATAAAGAAAAACAATTATTACTTAAGGGTATTTATGATTTGTTTTTGATACAAAAAAATTTTAAATGTTGGGGTTTACATATAAAGATATAATTGCTATAGTTGCTATGACTTTTGGTTTAAGTACAACGTTCATTTGAATTATATTCGAAATTTTAAAACTTAGATTTCCTTTTTTATAAGTTAATGAGATTTTAGCGATCATAAATGACGTAAACACAAAGAATACTAATGATTTTAATGAAATTAAATACAAATTCTTGTCGGCGTTTTTTTTATTCATAAAAATACAAAGAGTTCCTGATCAACGAAATAAAGAAAATGCTTTAAGAACGCAGATAAAATAATATAATATGAGCAAATTTAGATCACAATTTGATTCAGGCATCATGAAATCAATTTTATTACTTGACAAGGTAGGGAAATGTTCTAATTACAAACACAATTTAAATTTCTTTTACAGTTTAAAATTTATTTGTACGAACTTTAAAATGAAATTTAATTTTTTACTTAGATTTATTTTGTTTATTTTTCTATATTCGTATAACAAAATACTCTAAAGAAAATTTTACCCGGTTTTTCCAAATTTCTATAAAACACCCCTTAGTTAAAGGAAAAAAATACGATTTTCAACGTTAAATTTCTCAGATTTAAAATAAATTTTGAATATGAACAATAAAGATCTAGAAAGCTTTGAAAAAATTCTGTCAACTTTACAGTATCTGTTAATTTAACAGAAAATATTAAAATATCTTGGAGCTTTGTTTTAAACATATCGTTGAAAAATAAATTTAATATTTGGAGTTAAATACTATTTAAACAAGTAGAGGTATTTTAATGAAATTTTCTCACAATATATATGGACTAAGGTCTCCAAATTAAAAAGAAAAAATAAAAAACGGGGTCAAAAATTAGGTTAACATTAGGTTAACATATCTCTTAAATTAGAAAATAGAATTAGATAATGTACAACTGTAAACATACTTTTGTAGAGATATACAAAGACTGCTGGCGTGCAATTTTTTTTTAGATTCAAATCATAATTGAATTTTAGGAAAATTTAAAAATTATACATACTCGAGGTAACATAATTTGTAAGTGTACCCTCTATCCGAATGTCCTGCTAGGAGCCAATACTTCTCCAAATCAATTTGGAAACATCTTAGCTCTGATCATGCGAAATTTTATTTATATATCTCTAACGCTTCATAACTTACAGAATTATTTAAAAAAATGATTGGTGTAGTTATTTTAATGCTCTGTGATTTCAAACAACGTTGAGCATGGAGATAGTCCGAATCCATAGGCGATTCATTTCACCGTTTCTTACACTTTAACATATTCGTAGATTTTTCCATATTAATATTTTCCAATGATCTTAATGATCATAATCCATACCAAAATAATTCTTTAAATATAGATGTTTGCTTTAAAAACTATACAAATTATTATACACTTCATCACAGGTGTGAAGGCCATATATAAGTTTGTCATTCCGTTTTGTTATTTCTAGAATATTCATCTAAGGCTACAAAAAGATTATCAGCATATAAACTAAATCTTTATTGGTAGGAGATTCAATATAAAAATGTCCATCTGTCTATTGAAATCACTTTTTAGAAAGTCCAAGTTATGGGATATATATTTTCTACATCAAATTTTAGGAAATACTTCTTAATAAAACGCTAATAATAATCAGCAAAATCGACTGATAAATAACTAAGATATAGCCAAAAAACAAAAAAAAAAAAAAATAATGAAGATACCTCCAGAAATCGTATTTGTTGTCGGCTTTTCTAGGTTCCCAATACAAGAGAGCGACTTCGTTTTTACACGAAAAAATTAGAATCTTTTTTTTCAAATTTCTTTCCTGAAAAAATCAGTCCATTAATTTCAAATTTATTTACAAGAAATGTTGCAAACACAAAATAGTCATGTTATATATCATTTTGAAGGAAATTATGTCTGCTTTGAAAATAAGTATAATAAATTTTAATATTTTAAAATTCTTAATACACTTTTCTTAAAACAATGCGAACAAATGTAAATTATGTTTATATTGACTGAAATAAAAAAATTGAGACTGAATAATTTCTAAATACTTATAGTGATCAACATAATTTTTTCACGTGATATAAATTATTTAATGGAGAGTTGATAAATGTGAAAACCAGAAAAATATATACAATTTTATTATATATTTTTAGGATTCGATGTTGTTATTATTGAAATTATGGGTATTTTTGGAAAATTGCCTAGTGTGACTAGGTTCGCCAACAGGCTGTCCTAATTTTTTTTTGCAGAACCTTCAAGAACATATTGAACTATATAGTTAAATTCACAAAAGTAACAAAATCAACAATCATTTTTTTATGGACCCAAAAATGTCAGCTTCTCATCCAAAATTGATCATTTTTGACCACTGCTGGATGTAGGGTGAACATTCAGAAAAATAAAAATAAATAAAATTAAAAATAAGGGTATTTTTTGAAAATTGCCTCGTGTAGCTAGGTTTACAAACAGTCTGTCATAATTTTTTTGTCCTCCAAAATTGATAATTTTTGACCACTGCTGGATGTAGGGTGAACGTTTAGAAAATTACACTTACACCTTTTCTTATGGTCCCGTCTTTCAAAAAATATTAAATTTTTTGAACAAAAATTTTTAAAAGAGATAGAAGTTCATTTTTTTCACAAAAATTTCCATTGTTTGAGACCAGTTTTGAAATTTTTTTCTTGTTATCGAACTGAGATAAAAAACAATTTTTTTTATTTGCATAATTTAGAAAATTATAGAGAATTTCAACATATTTTTAAAAAAAATGAGGTTTAAGAGTTATAGGGCAAACTCGCAAAAAAGTAAAGGCTAAAAATGAAAAATTTAGTTTTTTTAAATTAAATATATTATAAACCTACGAGATAATTTAGCACAATAAACATGGTTTCTCCTTGTCTTGCATAGAGAATTCAAAAATGTAAAAATATTTGAAATCGGTTAATATTTGTAAAAGTTATAAGCCCCGATATGTTTTTCACTCTCGAGGTAGTCAACTTTGACTCATTGTAGCAGCGCCCATGTTGCAGCTACATATTCCATCTATCAATATTCTGAAAGTCTAACTCCTCCTCTATTAATGTTTCAAGTTTCATCTTAAGCAGTTCAGGGGTTTCAAAGTTCCATACTTATTACCATTTATTTTGCTTTGGCCCATTAGAAGAACAAACAACTAACACAAAAATTTCTCTTATGGATTCCCATTCCCTTAGCACCCTGTATTATTAATTTCACGCTTCTAGATTAAATATTATAGAAAATTCAAAAAATATCATTCAAATAACAAAAAAAAGTACCACAAAGTCCCTCCTTAGGAATTTTCCAGTATCGGACCTTGCGTATTAAATATCATGTTTCTCTGTTAAAATATTACAGAACATGCAAAAAGTATTAATAGAAGAAGAAAAATGTATCACGTAGCCCATCCTCATGAATACTTACCCACAGGACTTAAAGATGTATAAGTACCACAAATTTTACTATTCTGAACTCTTATCCACATAACACTACATTTTCTTAATTTCATGTTTATTGTAATTGAAAATTCATTATTAAGATTGAATAGAATGTAATTTCCCGCCATTACCCCTTTTTTGGTACTATTTTGTACCCATTAAAGGATCAAAAATTGTATTCCAATAAACTTCTAAATTATAGGTGTATACCATATTAATATTCCATATTAATATTCTTATGAATATATCAAAATATATTGCAAAAATGTGTTATGAAAAAAGTACCAAAAATAGATACTATTTTTACCCCTAAAAGTTTGAATTTCTAAAAAGTACCAAACTTGTATTTCTCATTTTTCATAAGTAATGAATACGATATAAAATTTTTCTGTATGCCTATTAGTTTTAAAGATACATATAGTATCAAAAAAGTACCAAAATGCAGTTTTTACCCGTTTTCTCCATAAAACGTAAAATTTTCAAAAAAGTACCAGACACCTGTCCGATTATTTTTTAAAAGAATAGCGATAACTATTCAACTTTTTTTGAAACTTTATTACTTTGTCAGTTATAAGGTTACCGATTTTACCCGTTTTTAAAACTGTTTAACTCTGGCTAAAAATTTCGTAAGTTTTAGCAGCCCATAATTATTTAAATAATTCTTTAAAATGTTTAAATTATTCCTAACATT
>MINK01172339.1:5246-21109 GCA_001735545.1 Phormia regina
CACTTTTGAAGTTGTGAAAATGTTCTCTTTTTGAAGAACTTCAACGTTTTTTGCCGGGTAATAGTCATAATAAATAAAGGAAAAATAAATAAAATTTCACAAGTTCAAAATTTTAAGCTGAGTTTTCACCAAAAATATAAAAATCCAAAATTAAAAAAAAAAGAAAATGACTAAAAATCATACATTTTACTTAAAATCAAAAACTAAAATTGAAAATTTAACAATAAAACAAATTTTAAAAAAAAAAAAAAAAAAAATAATAAAATTCGAAATTATTAAAATATTTTAATAAATTTAGAATTTATTATTTAATTGTTATTTTTCGTTTGTTTATTAAATTTGTACTAAAACATTTGTAATTTTGTTTAAAAAAATTTTGAAATTTTGTTTAAAAAAACTTTTTGTTAAGAAACTTAAAATAATAACCGACTTTTGGGTTTATAATCGAGTTTTTTTTTTAGTTATGCTGCATATTTTTTAAATATCAAAAACTTAGGTTTAATATTAATAAATATATACGATTTTTAATAATATAATGATTCTTTTTCTTCTAAAAAAAGTTTTAAAATGAAAAACTTTAAACATAAGAATGAATTAGAGGTCAATTTATACCCTAAATTTGGAACCTAAAAACAGTTGAGAATTTATTTAAAAAAAATTAAAGCTCTTAATCTGGTCCTCAAAAAGTTCCATAATGTTTGCTAAATATTAAAATTCTAATATTTTACTATTTTTCAATCTTCAAAGAAAAATTTATTTAATATTCCAACGAATTTTCGTAATTCATTAAATAAATTTAAAAATCAATTTTTCATCGCTTTCTATCTGTTAATAAAAATTTATGATTTCTTTTTCCAAACTTTTCATAAATCTAGTCTTATAGCTATTTACACATTTGTCATTTTCAGCATCATTTATCCTTAATGGTATATTAGTTTATGTATTTAACTATTAGATAATTAATGTTTGTATGTTTCTACATATTTATATTTGGTCTAGGCCCTTGCTACTCAAAATGCACACATACATACATAATACATTCCATTTAACTTTATCCACTATTTGGCTGCTTTACCTTTTGAATTTTTAAATAATAATATACAATTTAGTTTTTAATGGCGCCAAAACACAAGTCACTTCACTTCCGTATATTTTATACTACATATTTTAGTTTATAGTTTTTTTTCTTTTTAATTTTTTTTATATGTTAATATTACATTGAGTAAGTATATTTTGAGAGTGTGTATTTTAAATGGAAAATAGTGAAGATTTAAAAGGGAATTTGGAACATTTTATCCTTTTATAGTGTCTTAATTTTTTAGTACTAAAACTTTGCCTTAATATTGTTTCTTTATCATCACCTATTAATTGATTTTTAAAGTTTCTTTTACTATAAAATGAAAAAGTACCTTTTTTTGTTTTACTTGGTACCATCTCTTATTTTGTTGTGAACTTTAGTACTTTAAGTATGTATGTTAGTATATTTTATAATATGTTTGTGTATTTACCACGTTGTGAGCTCATTATATTTGTGAGTACTATGTAACAGTAGTACTCTAAACATAAAAATAGTAAGAAGTATGAAAATAAACATACTTTTACACACCAGCATATGTGTGTATGTGTATTTGTAAACACTTGCACTCTTATATTAAACATAAAATACAGTGAATGATAAATAAACAAATTATATTTTCAATATTTAAGATTTTAAAAAACTTCAAAATATTTTTAGTTCGTAGCTTAAGGGCTCAGAGGTTCTAAAATGTTTTTTTAGAAATAATTCTATAACTTGTAAACCGTTAGAGATATAGCAATAAAAATCCACACAAAAAGAGTTGAGGTGCTTGTGAAATGATTTGGATCTCTAGCGGGTCTGGAGGATAGTGGGTGGCATTCCAAAGTTGGCCATCTAGGCTATGACATTTTTTCAATTTTTTAAATTTAAAATCTTTGCAAAAAATACCGTTAAATGTGTAGGTTATCCCTTTTGTTTTAGAAGATATTCAGGTCAAAATAAATGTTCCTTTTCTTTTTCTCGTTTTTTAAACTTGGCGGGCTTAATATTTCCCCTATAATTATTTTTGAATCGTACAACAGATTTTTTTACAAAATTCTAAATAATATTTCTGCAAGAATCAAATAAATATATATATCCGATAAAAAGTTATATCAATCTGTTGATTTTAAGAAAAAAAAAAATCATATTTGATGTTTTTTTCTCTCTCAAAAAGATGACAATAATTATTAACTTACATTTTTTCTTACTTTTAAATTTAATATTTCTAAAAATCTTAATGTAAATACTTAAAAAAAAACTCTGAAGGGGCCTGGGACAAAAATCTCCTCACAAGCCTTCTCTATACTTTGTTAGTTTTGAAAAATTTAAAAATGTTTCTTTTTTTTAATTCTGAAATTGCAAAACTGGGATCAACATTAAATTAACTCAATTAAATAACTTTATATGTAAGTTAAACACCCATAAAATATTTTCTAATGCACGCCTCTGATTACAATTACACGCGTTATGAGTTACAATTTCAATGAAAGAAGTAATTTTTTTGAAAGTTGTTTTTCCCGGTTTGAAATTTTGGGCATTTTAGTACAAAATTTTGAGACAAGTTTATCTATATTATGTCAAAATTTCAAGAAAATGTCTTTATTCGTTTTAAATTTTATTTCAATATAAATATTAAAATAATAAAAACTAATTATTTTCTGAGTTTCAGCTCAAGTTCTAAAAAATAGCTGAGAGATCTATATAAAAATGTTTAATTGTAAAAATTTTTGCTTATCTAGAAATAAATCACTTAAGAAAGTGATTTTTTTTTTTTTTTTTAAATTTTAATATTTCCTGGGGTTCGCAAGGCACAGAATTATGAAAAAACATATGTTTTAGAACCACTGTACAATACATTTTTAATTTTTAAAAATATTTTTGTTGTAAAAATAATCAAATTTAGTTTTTAAAAATCAAACTAAAACTAAAGAACTTATTTGATTTTTATTTTATATGAAACTTTCATATTATTTTAATTTTGGCCCCAAAAAGTATGCACCAAATAAAATATTAAATAAAATACTTTGTTTTAAAATTGACATATAAAGTTTTTTTTTTTATAAAGTTTAAAAAATATTTGAAAACTTTTTATATTTTTATCGATTTTATATTAATAAAATTCGAAAGTTATTCCAAAATTTTGAAACTTTAAATAACAATATTTTGACTTAAAATAATGTCAAAAACTTTGAAAAAAAAAAAAAAAATAAAAAATAATAATAATAATAAAATATTATTTTTAATAAATAACTTTAATAATATACAAGTTCTAAATAATAAACTACATTATTCTGTATTTTAAATCAATTAAAAAATTTTAAATTTTCGTAAAATTTAGGAAACTACTTGATTTAAAAATTTTTAATTATTAACACAAAACTTTTTTTGTATATATAAGAGGGTATTTAAAATATTAGTTTGTGATTTAACATTTTGCAGTAGTGGACAGTGGAGCAGAAAATAAATTTTGTAAAAATATTAAATCTGTAACTTCTAAAGCGTTAAAAAATGTTCCATGTTCCCCTGCCAACAATTGGGTGATAGTTTTATCCACTATCAGAAAAATGACTCCTTGTGGTGCTCTTAAGATGTTACTTTTTGGATAGTAAGCTAATTTACAAAAACAAATTACATTAATTTCGATTTTTAATCTATTTATTACACATTTTTCGTACTAACTAAATGTCGAAAAAATCACTTAAAAGTTAGTTTCTGGATATTTATAATGTTACCAAAAACTGTCTCCCATTAGTGCTTTCAATATGATATTTTCTGGATAATTTCGATTTTTCGAAAAATGTGAAGAAAAATTTGGTTCGAAATTTAAAATAAAAGCTGAATATAAAATAATTAAAATTCAAAGAATGTTTCTTAAAATGGAAATAAATTTAAATTATTTTTTAAAAATAAAATGAAGTTACATTTCCCTCCTTAATGAAAATACCCTAAATGATGTCACCCAAAAAGCATCCAAAGTATTCAAATTTATCACTAAAAATGACTCTAATTCGATACCCAAATAAAGCACAGTATAAGAACTGTTGCCCATTTCTTCCCGAACAGTGAAACTTCTTGGATAAAAAAATGATATCATATTCTGCTATATCTAACAACTTGAGGTTAGTCTTTAGTTCAATTTTGGATAGAAAATGTTGGCAGAATTTCATGTATATTCCTCTGCTAGGTCTCAGAGAAATTTTATGTAAATCCAAACAAACGATAAGAATTTACAGATTTATTTCCAAATAAAAGTGTAATTAATATTACTCATACCACACGTATTCCACACAATTAACATAGGCATATGAAAGTACTTCTAAATGACTTTTATGTCAATTTTTTATATACAATATCTAGCTTATTTTGTTGCTCACTGTTGTTGTACTGGTAGATATAAATACTACTTATTTGCAGCATCCCAAACTTAAAGACTTAATGCACACATATACTAACCTATGTAGATAAATATATGTGTTTATTTTGGTATGAGATTCTTTTTTTTTCCTACTGCATTCTTTTTCTCATATTTTTTTTTTCTTATAAAATTTTTATCATCTTAGATTTATGTCATTCTATTTCTTTATAAGTGTTTAATGTTTATCTTTTTGTAAATGTATATATCTATATAAAACCATATGTGCGTGCGTGTGTGTGTGTGTGTGTGTCTCCAAGTAAATATCTTATAATTAGAAGATACACTTTATTATTTTGACTTTTGTTTTTTTATGTAAAATTAAAATGTTTGTGCGAATATGATGTGTAAATTTACACAAGAAATTGTAACGTTGAACTCTGGCATAAAATTACAAACAAAATATAAAAAAGAAGAGTAAAACTAAAGTTTTTTTTTTAAATCTAATTCATAATCATTATCAGGGTAACAGCAGTATATATATAAAAATATTATTGTAACTAGAAGATACAAGTTTTAGACCGCAAACAAAAACAACAATTTTAAGTTTTTGTTTAAAAAAAAAGTTGAAAAATTTATGACTTGAAAAAAAGTCAAAGATAAAATGAATTTTGAAAAAAGGAATGTACGGTAATAATAAGAAAAGTTTTAAGAAAACAATAGTTTTGATATTTTGGAGACAAGAAAAGAAACGTGTATATGTAATACACATATGGGTAATAATGACATTTTTTCCTTTTTTTGGTTTGTTTTTAGAGAATGAAGAAAAATTATATATTTTTTTTATTTTATTTAAAATAAGAAGGAATTTATTTCTTATATTAGTAGCTTTTTTTATTAGCAAAGTATTTACTTTTTAAACTTATATAAAAACATATGGAATAGTATGACCAGAAAAATTCTTTAAGTTTCATTATTATGATTAAAATGGGGACTAAACTAGGAAAGAATTTTAACAAAATATATACAACTTTAAAGAATATGGATGTTTAATTCTTATAATACTATTCTCGAGCTTTTTATGTTATCTAAAGCTTTTCTTATTTTTCTTATTTTTACTCCTAAAGATATGCACCAAATAAAATATTAATTAAAATACTTTGTCTTAAAACAATATGAATAACTTAGAGCTACAAAATAAAGAAAAAAATTATGCAGCTCAAGCTTTTGGGGGAGTAAAATAGAATGATTTTCACAATTACTTCCTTAAATTTGATGATTTAGTACGAATTTCCCATAAAGAATTTTTATTTTGGGGGAGGAAATTTCCCCTTTTCCCTTCCCGTGGATTCGCGCCTGAGCATGAGGTTCCTCAGTCAATTGGAATTAATAAGTATTAAACTTCAAAACCACTTTTTTAGAATTGTCTCTAGGAGGTTGTAGTATATATTGAAGTATATCTTGAAAACGACTTGTCTGATTTTGTTCAAATAAATATCAAAAAATTAAAATTAAAATTGTCTTAAAGTCTTTCTTATATTACTTTTTATAATGATCAACAATTATAGAGATATATAGCCATTTTTTGAAAGAAAAATTAAATTTTATACAAAATTGCGATTTTTTTTTTTTGTTTTAATTCATAAAAATTCTAAAGCGTGAAAGAATTCAAATCTAATCTTTACTTATGAAGCTAAATTTATTGCAAATAAAATAAGATTTATTTGATTCAAATCAATGCAGAAATGTTGATTTTATTCACAAATTAGTGAAAAAAGTTATTTACAATTTACATAGAAATAGTATTTTCACTAATATGTGATTAAAACCAATATTTCCTTAGTGATTTGTATGAAATATTTTTTATTTTTTTAATAACAAATTTAATTTTATGATTAAAGAATAAAACCTTTTATTTTAGACATTTTCAAATTTTTATGATTTTTTGAAAACCAAAAAAAAAAAAAAAAAAATTGCAATTTTGGAAAAAAAAAAAAAAAAAAAAAAAAAAAAAAAAAAAAAAAAAAATTGCAATTTTGTATAAAATTTTTCCGAAAATATTCTTAATATTTTTTTAATTATTGATCGTGATAAAAGGTCATGTAAGAATGATTTCAAGACCATTTTATTTAAAATTTTTTAATATATTTTTCGAATAAAATCAAACAAGTTGTTTTCGAGATATACTTCAATATATGAAGCCACCTCTTTAATTCTAGCCTCCTACAAAGCAACTGAAAAAAGCTAAAAAAGGTAATGAATTTAACATTATGTTGTCACTGAAAGGAAGTACTAAGTGCTACAAAAGACCCTCGGAAGTTCCTTTTTAAAACTAGCGTTGTCATTGGTGGGACGTTTTTCTTTTATACTTCTTGTTCATTGCTTTTGAAGTACTTCCCTTAAAACTATTTTTATAATTTAAAAAAAATCCGCTGTAGCTTTAATAAAAACCAATAAAATTGCTTTAAAATTGTAATTTTCTTAGAAATTATTAACCTTTTTTGCGATTAAAAATTCATTTATTTCCCCTTTTATTGAAAGTAATTATTAAGATCTTCCAAAAAAAGTTCAAAATATGCACTTTGTTTCGCTTTTGAAGTTATGAAATGTTCTTTTTTGAAAATTTTCTATTGTTTTTTGGTGGGTTAGATTATTATTAAGCAATACCTTTTATCCGAAGTTGATGAAAAGCCCCGAGCGGCAAAAAATTATTTTAATATTTTAAATCTATGTTTCGTTACCCGAAATTGTTTATCCAAATAGTAGAATATTGATCTTTAATTGTTACAAATTTTTTTCAAACATTTTACTAAAGTTTTCTTACTTTTTTCATTTTTGCCCCAGAAAGTATGCACCAAAAAAAAAAAAAAATAATAATAATAATTTATCTTAAAAAATATTAAAAAATTTTGATTAAAGTTTAAGAATTATAACATTTTTTAACTTTATGAACTATAATATATTTTTTTAATTTATACAATTTAAAAAAAAATTTATATTTTTTAAATAAACAAAATTATTTAAAGAAAATATAACGTTTAAGCATTTTCTTTAATTTTATTTCTTTATAATTCAGTGGAATTTTTTTTAAACTAACATAAACTAATTTGACATTCTTAGATCTTTAGCTCTCCTTTTATCATATAATCAAAAAATGTTCCATGTTTTAACTTAAATTTAAAAGTTTTATTAAACTTTATTAATAATAAAAAAAAGAAATTATCTCTACTCTGCAGGATGGCATTAAAAGACCTTCAAAATATAAAATATTAACCACTTATACACACACACTCAACACTCTTTATTACTATTTTTTTACCTTGATTATCACAGTTAAAAAGAGCCACCTGGTTATAATATTAACACGTCATACCTTTTTAGTTTTTGTTTAAAAAACAGTAACAACCATAAAAATTAATATTTCATGTTTAAACACAATTAAAAATGTCACTTTGTTTTTTTCATAAAAAATCATATGGTGTTCTCTTTTGCAATACAACAAAAGAGTAAAATAAATAAAATTTTACTCTTAAAACTAACAAACCAGCTGATGCAATTGCTTGCATTTTGAGTTAAACTCAATTTAATAGTTTTATTTTTGCACTCACACATACATTAGTAGTTTTGTAAGTGTATCAGTGTGTATATGTATATAAGAGTGCTGGGTATGACAGTGAATTTCATTTAGTGATGACGTTAGTCCTTGTCTTGTTATCCTTTTTTTCTTATCGTATATTTTGGTATGTATATATTCAACTCGTGCTTTACTTACTATATATTACCTACAACAGCAACAACTATTACATGGACGTTTATTTAAAGAGCAGTCGTTAGTTTTAAAGTGTATGAGTGAGTGTGTGTGTGTAAGAGTGTTGTGATTGTATTTTTTTATGTGTTTTTAAATATTTTTGCTTCTACGTTAATGGTGAGAAATTTAAAATAGTACTAATGTATAAAAATGGTACTTTTTGTATCTGAATTTTAAATACATTTTTTAATAAAGAAGTATTTAAATAAATAAATAAATTTAAAAATAATATTTATTTTCTTTTAAATGTAAAGATTGAATTAGATTATACTTTTCTTTTATTTGCCAAGTGTGATCCTTAAAATAAATGGATTTTCTTTTAAATATCTTCTTAGCAACCCATTTTTATTTATTGTTCTCTATTTTGCAATTAGTACTATGAAAAGTACCCCAAACATCAACACTATTTTATATCATGTGAATAAAATAGTAGTGGACTCTTTTTGTTGAGATTGTGTGTGTCTGTTTGTGTGTGTGAGTAGTGTAGCTATGCATGTGCGTGTTGTATAGTTTTTAATACATTTGTGTATTGTATTTTGGGACAGTAAAAGAATTTACCATGATTCTAAAGTTTTGTAGTGTTCAGTATCAAAAGTGCATTCATTGTTTAAAGATTGTTAAAATACAACACAAATACATACTCTCTTAAAAACCAATACAAATACAATTTTAAATTGAAGGATAATTAAAGAAAAAATATAAACAATTATAAATGTTTAAACCAAATAAATATAAATAATAGAAAAAAAAAGAATTAAAAAATTAAACATAAATGAAATTATTTTGAATTTATAAAATAATACAAAAAACTCTAAAATTATTAAAAAAAAAATTCCTTTTAAAAAATTAAAAATTCTTTAGAAATCTATGTTTTCCTCATAAATTTCAAATATCGTGTTAAATAGAAATTTAATTTGTGGTTTTATAATCAAAATACATAATTAAAAATTTATATTAATCATACGTCAAGGTGTGTAATTTAATATTTAAGTGTTTTTTCACCACAATTCAAGTGTTTGTTGTTATTATTATTTTCTTTTTTACTTTTTTCTGCTTTGGGTTTTTTCTATTAAAAAAATAATATAATATGTGTTCTACAAAAATGTGCTATTTGTATATAAAAATTGTGTTAAATTAAACATGCAATTTTAAGATTACAATTGCATATTTTTTAAGGCTAATTATAGACTTGTAAGTAAAAGTTTGTGGGATTTATAAAAAAAATCTGTGAATTTAGAGTACAAATCATAAAAGGAGTTTTAAGTAAGATTAACATTTATTTGATAAGAATTGAATTAATTAATCTAATATATATTTTTATTTATGTGGAATAACTTTCTTAAACTATTTTCTAAATTCTGCCCCTAAAACTATGCTTCCTACAAAATTTGTTTTGATTTGATTTTTTTAAGATATAGTGTATGATGAAATTGTATTTGATAAAATACTCAAATAAAAAAAAAAAAAAATACTGGAATGATAAAAACTTGTCCTAATAGCACTACTACTATTATAAAATATACAGGGGCAACACTGATTCTGTGGCACTGAGTTTCTTATTATATACAGATACACTATTTTAATAAGTACCAAGCTTCTTTTTTTAATTGACAAATCGTGATTTGCAAAATTAAACTGGCTGCTTTATAAAATGAAGCATATCTCGAAAACGTCTTGTCTGATTTTCTTTAAGTAAATGTCGTACCATTCTATTTAAAATTTCCTTTGAGTTGTTCCTTTATCATTTTTTAACACTTTCAGCAGTAATGGAGATTAAGCACCATTTCTGAAAAAATATATTATTATTATTATTATTTTTTTCTTTTAAAAATTATTAAAATTTTAAAATGTAAAAAATTAAAATTTGTATTCTTTAATCATAAAATACATTCATTGCAAAGAAAACAGAACGTATTTTATTAAAATCAATATTAAAAAAGTAAAAAATGGCATTGAAATTTATTTAATTCGATGTAATTCAATGATTACTTTGATTTAGAAATAAAATCATTGATTTAAATAAAATTAATCTTGATTAATTTGCCACAAATCAAGAATAAAAGTTAGATTTTATGACTTCTTCGAATTTATATAATTTTTTGGAAAATAATAATAATAATAATAATAATAATAATAATAATAATAATAATAATAATAATAATAATTTTAAATTTTTTAACAATTTCAACTCGATTTTTTTTTTTTTTTTTCTTTTTGGAACTAGATCGTACAAGTCATTTTCGAGATATGGTTCAATATATGGCGCAAACTCTTAAATTTTACTAAACGATATTTATAGCGAGAACTAAAGTAAATTCAAAAAAATTGTGTGAGAAAACCCGTGCCGCACAAACAGTGTTTTCCTGTGTTATTTATGTAATTTATATTTGATTTCTATATATTCGACATTTCAAAATTATTAATTTTCCAACACTATCTGGAATCGATTTTATAAAATTCTTTGAAGTTACTTAAATAATAAAATTCTCTATCAATTAGGGAAAGACTATTTTTATTGAGTCCAAAAATAAATAATTTTGTATTGGAAACTTAGCAAAAATTAATATACAGTCGGACGGAAGGACGGACATCTGGATAATGTCAAGAAGAAAACTAATCACTCTAAAAATAGATTTTTTCACTTCTTGTTTAACATAAAATCCATTGACATCACCTCTTCCTGAAGTAAGCGGAATCCATTTAACCACAATCTAATGACGGATGGATGTACATTCTGCATTTTAACTCAATATATTGGAAACTTTGCAAAATTTAAATACAGCCAGAAGAAAATTAAAAACTCCAAAAATGATTTTTTTATTTTTCGATCAATGTAAAGACCATTGATATAATATTTTTCCTAATGTAAGCGCCTTTTTTAATCCATTTAATCCCAAAGTATTGACGTATAAATGTACATTTTATATTTATCTTAATGTATTTGAAACTTAAACACCGTCCGCCATCTGAATTCCAAAAATAGGTTGTATTATATTTTGATCAATATGGAAACCATTGATAAGACATTTTTTCGAAGTTAGCGCTTTTTCAATCCATTTAACCCCAATATATTGACGGATTAATGTATATTCTGCAAAAAAAATATTTATATTACTTAATGTATAGGCAGACGGACGGACATTACGATTCAAATAAACAAAAAATTAATTGTAAAAATGCGTTTTTTATTTAACAATAAATATAAAAATAAAATGTGAACATTAAAGTCATTTTTGACCCATTTAACTCCAATTACTAATAAATAGAAAAAAAAAAAAAAATAATAAAAACTGTACATTAAACTCATTTTACTGAAATAAAATTCTAAGAATTAAATATATAAATCTCAAAAATTTCCTAAATATAACAATAAAATTAACTCTTTATAGTCATGGCAATCAAAAATGATGAGTTAAAATTGAAAATGATTTTCTTAAAATCAAAAAATAAAAAATTCATTTTGTTCTTAAAATTAATGTAATGAATCATAAAATTTGAAGATTTCTATAAATTTATAAAATGAATATTATTAGGGAATTGCAAATGAAATACGTATATGGAACAAAATAATAATTTCACTCTTAAGTGGAAAATATGCATAATAAGGCATTTTAGAGTAATATATGCAAAACTTATGCTCTTAACTATGAAATATGCGAAATATGTCATTATCTGAAACATAAAAATAAATAATATTTTGTTTTATTTGCAGCCCCGTAAAATCATTTTAATTTTGCATATTTTTGATTACCCTGATGATAATAATTAATAAAGCAAATAGCGTAGATTTCTGTGAACTTTTAATTAAATTAAAACAATACTCCATTTTCTTAATGATCTCTCTCTCTCTCTCTCTTTGCAATCCACTATTTGAAAAATAAATACCATGAATACCAATGATACACCATATAATCACGCTTGACCTCTTGCAGTAATTTGTTGCAATTTCCTTTTTTTTTTTTTTTTGCAAGGATTTTATGTAAACGAAAATAAAACAAATACCAAAAAGAGAAAAAAATCTACACAAAATTTATGACTTTTATGCCGCCTTATAGTCCTGAAAATTATTGCAAAAAAAAAAAACAGAAATATTTTTCCATAGAAATAAAAATGCAGCCTATTAAAATGGGAATTTTATAATAGAGCTTAAAAATTACACTCATCTAGTAGTCGCATAAAAATGACATAAACGTAAAACCACTAGCTAGTAAAGACAAAATGAAGTTTCTAGCATTATTTAAAAATTCTATTGCCACTAATAATAGGAAAAATGCTCAAAACCACTGAAATAATAGACAAATAAAATGTTCATTCTAACACTGGTCTTTTTTTATCAATTTATTTAACTAGAGAATTTAAACATTTTGTATTTAAAGATTTTTTTCTTGATTTCTTTTCAACTAACTTGAATAATCTCTCTTATAGAAGTACAAAAATAATTGTGATTTTAAATACTTAAAATGCTAAAATATTTATTTTTGTTTTAATCCAATTTACTTAACAAATTGCAATCAAATCGTATTTAAGAGTTAGAAAAATACGAGGATAGATGAAAGAGTGTTAATACAATCATCCTTGTTTGTCAATTCTCACGATATACCAATTAAAATGGAAATTACTTAAATATTTTAAAGTTTGTTTATTTAAAGCTTGTTTTTTAGTGTCAATTATTTTGTTTTCTAGCTATAAATTTTACCCTCAATTGGAGGACTAGTAAAGCTTCAAATGTTCTTTATAATTTAATGTTTAAATATTTAATTATTTATTTAAATATCTTAACTTTAGTTTAACTTTAATAAAAAATTAAATAATTAATATTAATCATACGTCATGATGTTCTACAACATGTATTTAATAACACAGGAAAACGGATTCTAATTCAACGGGGTTTCTCATTAAATTTAGATACAAAGTATTAACAGGTACTAAGCTTCTTATGTACTTTTTTATTTAGCGGTATAACGCAAATTGTTATCTTAAGTAGTTTGTAATATATATTGAAGCATATCTCGAAAACTACTTTTTTAATTTTATAGAAAAGAACATCAAAACAATCTAATTTAAATTGTCTTAA
The DNA here is from genome assembly GCA_001735545.1 of Phormia regina. Taxonomy (NCBI): domain Eukaryota; kingdom Metazoa; phylum Arthropoda; class Insecta; order Diptera; family Calliphoridae; genus Phormia; species Phormia regina. The sequence goes on from MINK01172339.1 coordinate 18,541, forward strand.
AGCCATTATTTTATTACTTTTTAATTCAGTCAACAATTATGGAGTTATAAAGCTTGTTTTCTAAAAGTTTAAATTTTATTCAAGATTACAAGACAAATTTTTTCAAAAAATCATAAAAATTTTAAAATATCAAGTATTAAATTTTTTATTCTTTAACCGTAAAAATAAAGTTGTTGCAAATAAAACAAGATAGGTACTGAACTATTTTCGCTTCATATTTTTGACATAAAATTCCGCTCGAAAAAAACTAGTAAAAATCTTAGTCTGAAGCCCGGAGAATTCAGTTTAATTTTCCCAAGGACATATTAACCAATTAACCTTTGATTAAATGATCTCCTTTCACTTTTTAAAGTTCTAATTCATAATAAATTAATTAATTAATTAAAAAATAAATAAAAAGATTCGATAAAATTCTTTAATTAAAATTTTCCTTCTTGTGTAATAAAATTTTTCAGTTGACCCTCCTATAATTAGAAAACAAAAAATCCTCTACTTGTCAACCGCCATTACATTTTTTTTAGCATAAAACAAAACTACAAAAATATTTGCATTTTAAAGGATTTTATTTTTTTCTAACTCTAAGTTTTTTTTTCATCTTTCTCACACTCTCTGCTCTTACTCTTCACCTTCTATTAATCGTTTAATATGGATTTAAGCTTTAATTTAAAAAGAATAAAAAAAAAAATACTGGTTAAAAACTATAAACGACAAACTTATAAAAAACCATAGAGTGAAGTAAAGAAAAGTAAAGAGAGAAGAATATCAGGAAACTATTGAAAATTACACTTAAGTGCTTTTGAATTGGCGCTCAATTGTACTTTAGTGTTATTGTTGTTTTTAAACGACTATTGTTGTTCTTGTCGTTTATAGTCGTTGATAATGTTCGTTTTTTTTTTCGTTTTCTTTCTTTTATTTAAAGTTGTATATATTTTCATTTGTATTTGTAATTGTATGTTGAGTGTAAATAATAGAGAAAGAGGATTCTTTTTTCTTTTTTAAGGAAATGACAACAATTTTGTGAAATAAAAAAAATTAAATAAACGACAATGGCGCCATTTGGAGTCTTTATGATTTTTTTCTTTCTTTCTTTTTTTTTATTGCGTTTTATTCATGTTTATTTAAAGTTTGCGGATTAAGTTTAACCTGATTAAGAAATGAGAAAACTACAAAATTATATAGAGATTGATTAATTTGAGGGTTTGAAAGTTTTTAGTTTTCATTTCTTTTTTTTGGATGAGAGGGAGTATTCTCAAAATAGAAATAAAGCATTAGCTATGTTTCTTGATTAAAGAAAATTTTAACTAGAAATTTTCTGAATTAATATAAAGTTAACAAAAAAAAAGACTTCTTTAACCAGATGTTGTAATTTTTGAAATTACTTTAGAAAATACTGTAGCAAACTTTAATTTTAAATATGCAAAGCTTAATCGTCTTTAACTTCCTTAAAAACCTTTTAGTTTATTTGAAATTTTTATTAATTCATGCATAATATTAACTTTAACATTTTACAATTGCATTTCCTTTTTATGCACCTACAAAGTTTGTTTTTTGGCCAAACATTAGAACGAAGTAATAGTTATGACATTAGAAATGACATTATTTCTTTTACCACTATCATACACACACGCATACACACGTACTAAGGGACAAATGGTCATAGAGGGACCATTTAACAATTCTGTATGTTTTGAAAACTTTCTCTAACGAGTTACAAAACCACAAGGTATTTTGCAACATTTGAGAAAGTTTGTGGAATAAAAAAAAAAAATGCTAAAAAGGGGACATGATTGCAATGATTTGTATAAAAATTATTCATACAAAATTTACTATTCATTTAACTGTCGAACGATAAAAAAACTTGCAAATACATATTTTGTATTTGTGAAGAATAAAAAAAAAAAAAAATAAAATTTATAGTTTGCTATTTTTTTGTAGTTTTGGTATGAGTGCATAGGTGTTATGCACATTGGGAATTATAGTTGAAAATATGGAGAGAAAAATACTAATAAAAAGGTGAAGGAAAAATCACTCAAATAATGACTAATATGCAAAAAATAACATAATACAGGAAAAATACCAAAAAAATAATAAGTAATAAAGGGAAACGGGTTTCTCAGTCAATTCAGACACACGGAATTCATAAGTACTAATCCATTAATCAACTGTTATCGAATTGACTCTAATTCTCGTGATAAAGCTTGATTTGTAAAATTAAAGGTTCTGCACCATATATTGAAGTATATTTCGAAAACTGGTTGTCTGATTTTATTCAAAAATATATCAAAAGAAAGTATTATTAAACTTATCTTCAAGTCTTTTTTATATTACTTTTTAAAACGGCCAACAGTTAAGGAGATATTAAACACCTTTTCTGAAAAAATTAAGCTTTATAAAAACATTTGCGAAAAGTTGGTTTTTTTTTTAAAAAAATGTATTAATAATTCATATTAATTATTTCCAAACTGTTTAATACTTTGCCTGCATAATAATATCCTCAGCAAAAACTTTGCTTGCCAAGTAATGAGTTAAGAAGCTAATATAATGGCTTTACACTACTTACACATTAGCT
>MINK01172340.1:0-33731 GCA_001735545.1 Phormia regina
TTAAATTCTTTATAAACTATTAAAGGTATACGAAATATATGAGGTGTACAAATAGTTTTGTCCCTAACTGTATGTCAGTTATAGGTGGGCTTCATAAAGCCCATTTAATACACGACGGAAATTGTGAATATTAAAAACGGAATGACAAAATGTGGTTGTTTTTTAGAATTTAAATAAAAAATATTCGAAAGAATATCCCATCGTATGATATATTATATATGTCAGTTATCGGTGGGCTTAAAAAACGCCAATTGTGAGTAAAATATGCATTTTCGCGCAAATATGCAAAAATATGCGCTAACAAATCAATGCCATTTTTAAGTAAACTGTCTAATTCGAATTCATATACAACATACATTTTCATAAAATCGGTAATAAATATTGTTACTATACAAAAATTCTTATTAGTGCCAAATGGTTAATAAGTAAAAGCTCATACAGTAATACTATTTTTGAGTTAGTAGTATTTGTTTTATTTTTTGGTACTTAAACTTAAAATAATACTTCTGTTTAATAATTTCAAATTATCATATTACTTGCTTTTAAAATTAGGCGACACACAAAACTTTTTACGACCATGTTAATAATTATATATTTTTTTAATTTTTAATAACCCAGTAATAGCAAATATGCCAACAAGTATTAAATAATGTAATTTAAATCTTTTCATCTATTTGCACAGTAATTTGAAACTGAACATACAAAAGAAAAATTGCTTTTTAATTTAGGTGTATAAATCAGATTAACAACTTTTGTAATAAACAAAAAAATTGTGTTGGAAATTTGAGGCAATCCCCCCTGTGGCAATTATAAAACATCGTATTTACAAATATTTATTTTAAACAAAGCAGAACTAAAAACAAATGAAAATAACGTCACAGTGTTGCATCTTGTTAAGTATTCAAAATAAATATTATTGAACCTTAGGACTTTTGAGTAGTAGATATCAATTTAAAACAAAACAAAAACTAAAATAAACTTTGATAACAACAGACAATAGTAGTTTTTTAAAAAGCTAAGTGTATTCGAGATTGAACATACCAAAATCAGTTTCAATTTAACAGTTGAACGCGACGGTTGAAAATAATAAAGAAAACGGAACGCACACAAAAACGGTTAAAAATAAAACAAATAATTAAGTTAAAAAAACTAGCTGCAAAAACACTTGCAACATATAACATAAAATTGATAGTAAAAGTTAAAAGAAAAACAAAGCAGCTTTTTATAAGATGTGGCATAAATGCATAAATTTTCAAAATTAGTTTTGTGTGGCATAATAAATAGTACACGTTACAATTGCAATATTAACTAACAACCATAAAAATGTCACACAAAATTTAAACAATAGTAAAGCTTCCGTGTTCATTAGTTTTATTATTATTTTTAATAATTAAATAAAAAAAAACTTACTGGAAATGATTGCACGATTTAAATTTTTTCAAAAATTTTTGTTGCATGCTTCAATAACTTGTTCAAAATATTTATTTGTCATTGATGGGACAAATCTTGATAAAATTAAATATTTAGTTATCGGATTCGTTGTTATATTAGCAATGTTTTATCAAAATCTTGTTTCCTTTATTTAATATAAAATATTTTACAAAATTAAAACATTTAAAATTTAGTTTTGAAATGTTATTGAAAAAATGTAGTAATTCCTTTATGAATAAAACATCATAGCAATCGTTTAATTGCGATTTTGACTTCTTAACTCGATTAACATTTTTTTCTTTTAAATTTTAATGGTACCATAATAAAATTTGTATTTAAAATTCCTGTTGCAATGTGGAAATAAAAATCATTACTACTAGTATTGTGATTTAACTATTTTTTATTGCAAACACGTTTGCCAAATATTATAACAGAAGTTTGCAAAAAATTATATTTCGTAGGTGACCAGATTTATAGAATATATAAATGAATGGGTTATTAACATTCAAATTGAATTTTAAAATCAGAATTTGTTGTCAAGAGAATAATTGATTTTTTTAATTTAACAATACACAGTGATATAAAATTAACATACATATAAACAAATTAAAAGCTATAAATTGTTAAAGGCAACAATTTAGAAAACAAACAAAGAAATCGCTCAAAGTAAATATAAAAAGATCGCCCAAAAAAAAATCCATAAAAATTTTGGTCGTCACCAAAAAAAGCAAAACAAAGAATTTCAAAATTTTCAAATTTAGATATTTGATGCAATATAAATTATTTTACATGTAATCACAAACATTTTTTAAACTTTTTTAACTATTCATTATCAATAATTAAAGGACATTATTACCCAAAAATCTTGTTTATAGGAAAATACATTTTAACTTTAGAATTTGTTTGGGAAGAGGAGTTATATAAAACACGTGTAAGAATTTTGTACCGAAAAGAAGGTCTTACACGATGATAAATTACGGATTGATTTTACGTTTGGCACTATCATACACACGTTTTTACTCATAACTTTTTTCCGAAGCAATATTAACTGACCAGTTATTATTTTTAATAACAACAATGTTGATTTGTTGTTAATTTAATCAATATGAGTCACGAAAGCAATGTATGTGCTATAAATGATTAAACAGTTTCAAAAACAAATCCAAATTGGTCCTTCAAACAATTGGCTAAAAAATTAAATGTCTGCTGTCAAACTGTTTCCAATGTTATTAAATAATGTCAGGTTTGGAAAGAAAATTGAAATAAAAAGAATTCCAGTTAGCTCAGTGCTCTGATTATTTTGTACTAAAAAGGTAATGCTAATGCGCAGTTGAAAACGTATAAAGAACAAATTCTCCAGACTGAAATGTTGCATAAATTTTATAAGACCACAGAAATTAAAATCAAATTTCATGCAAAAACTCTCATGTTGTATAATGCAAAAGGAAACATATGAACGGACAGATTTTTTTCAGCTTCCGGGTCAAAATTTATATGTTGCTGATGCTCGAAGATATGTTGAATATAAGTTTAGTACCGAAAAGGTGACAAAATTTCCTAAAGAATTCCTGCGACCTCTATATATACCGAAAAATACATCGAAGAATGTTTGCAAAATATCTTCCTTTTAAAGAGAACACAATCTGTCTACATATTTTTGGTCTTATTTGGAATCATGTTACCACGTAAGAAAGCTCTGAAGTGGTCAATCCTCTAAATTGTTCGCAGTTGAAACTAGTGAAGAGATATTGAACTTTAGTGAAAAGAGAATCAAATGGGACAAAAGAGGTGTATCAAAAAATAGAAGGCTGTCCCAAAAGAAGCACTGAAACTAGTATTAAATCTCCAATGGCCAATCCATTACCAACAAAAAGGTCTCCAAATTCATAAGTATTGGATAAAAGTATAAGAATTATATTTTTTCTGTGATTAATTAAACAAAAAAAAATATATATATTGAACTTTATTTATGTTAAGAAACATAGTACCGATCAAAACCAATTTGTTTTTGTATTTACATGGCTGTCCATGACAGACGCTCCTCGTTAAATCGAAACAAAAAGTGATTCTAAGCCTTTTGTTTGTAACCAATCTTTTTGGTTGCTACAAACATCAGCAGAAATATTTAATACCCTTCTCATCTATGGTGGTGTAAATTATAATTAACCCAATATTTTGCGGAGATTTTTCGTAATTTTTGATCAAAAATTACTTGACAACACATTGTGTTTTTTTAAATATTTAAAAAGTAATGCTATTCATTTTGGGTGATTTTTCTATATTTGAATTGGGCTATTCTTGTTTAGATAATTTTACTCAAAACAGAAATACAAAAATATTTAAAATTCATCTTATCTATTGTTTTTTTATTTTCAATTCTATCAAAATTCATCAACAGTTTTCCTTTTTAAAAAATAAACTTGAAATGCAGGAGACATAATGTAGTTTAGAGCAAATTCCTTTTTTATATTTAGTGCCCCACAATTAAATCTGAGGACTTATATTTCCAAAATTACTATATTTTATTAGCTTTATATTAGCACTATTTTGATATATAATCAATAGTAATTTTCCACTGCTATTTCAATAAGTTATAATTTTTTATAAAACTTTGTATTCAGACACGATGCTTTTACACAAGTTCCCTAACATTTGGGTCATTATTCTGTTAACTGAGTGTTACATATATTTTTCCTACTCATTAAAATTCAATTGGTCACCTCGTTTCAACGGTTGGGTTTGTTTTTATTTGCTTTTTTTTCAAATATTATTCAATGTTTTTGCCACAAATACTAACTATGCAACCACACACATGTTTTTCTTCATTTTTGCTTAACTTTTATTGCAAATGAAAGTGCAAGTCTTTTGCTGCAGTATTTTAAAATTTGTATTTCTTTTTTGCCATTTGTATTTTATAATTCAGTGAATGAAAGTGTGTTTTTGTGTTTATTCTCTCTATCGTGACTTTGTGTATTCATTTGTTTATTTACGTTATTTTGTTGTAGTTTGTTTTGCGAATGGTAGTTAGTATAGCGGAAGAAAACAAAAGTGCAAGGAAGGAAGGAAGCTTTACAAGTTTTTAAGTAGACAAACAAATTAACAAAAAGAAAAAAATATCAATAAAGTATTAAAAATACAAATAAATTAAAATTGAGTCATCATGGTCGTCATGATTGAAAGAGAAGTTATACAGTAAGTAAACAAATTATATAAATATTTACTATTTGTGTCATAATTGTAACATTTATATTTGTGTGTAACTAAGGTTTTGTAATTTAATCGCTTAATGCGATTTAATCCTAAATATAATTTAATACCATAAAACAAGAACTCATATTAATTGTGAGAATTTTACTTTAACCCTCATTTTAAGGCAAATTATATAGGCACATATAGTATGGTGCAGATTTTTCTTTCTTAGACTGGTTCATTTTTCGGATTCCCAATGTAAATCCAGTAACATTTAAATCGTTTTCTAACCTGAGATTATAGATGTGGTTAAAATGTCGACGAACACTATTCGATACCAAGGACCTAAAAGAAATTTCGTATTGTGGTATTAAATCCATTATTAAAAGATAATTCGCTAGTTTTTATCAAGTTTTTGTATGAAATCGTGTAACTAATTATATAATTCAAGGAAGGACTAAAAAAATACCAACTCATTATTACTTTTTTATTTTCAGAAAGAATTTCTTAGTAAGTTAAATTTCTCAAAAAAAAAAAAAAAAAATCACAATTTGTCAAACAAATGTCGCATCTATACTTTTATAAACAGTACAATGTGAACAAGAATAAGCCTCGTATAGACCACGAATAAGGCACAGAAATAAACATCAATAGGCTTAATAAATGTCATAAAAAGTTTACCGCAGACAGCTGTGGACATTTTTCTGCAGCTACTAAACATTGGGTGTCTCAGAAGACACAGAAATGATAGCTAGTAATCGGCAAAATATACCTGATAAAATATGGATATTCACAATGGACCTTTTAGGTCTTCGAGTGTTACTCTTCACTACAGATGACAGAAGTTTATGCAAATAGTTATTTTATTTACCCAAAAGTTACTACTGCCTAGTGAAAAAAATGTGGATTTTCACAATGTTGCTGCCTAGTGAAAACCTCTAGTGAATTTAAGTAAAATTATGAAAGAAAACTTAAATGCGAGACTATATTAGAGAAATTTTTATCAAAACAATATTTTTCTCTATCTCTATCAATAAAAGTGGAAAACTTTGTCATAACTTACCATGTAAAATTTACCAACACGAATTAAAATTGCGTCTTTTATAAAGTTCCGTTATGAAAAAATTGTCAGAGCTCGAGCGCACACATTCAGTCATCATTAGAAAAATGTTTATCCGGATAATAATTTACCCAAAAATGTTTACTAGTTTTATTTTTGTTTAAAAATCCAGTAAATTATATAGCAGTAAAAAATAAACAAAACATAAGTAAACAAATTAAAATAAAATTTTCGAAAAATTAAAACATTATTTTGCTTAAACATTTTACTAAAAGGACATAAAAAACAGAATAATATAAAATTTCATAGATTTTTAACTTTATAGCGAAATATTGAGCTACATGAAATCATAGTTTTCTGCTCAGTTATCTAGGTTACCAAATATTGGTATTTTTTATTGGAATCTCCTCCAAATCATTTCAAAATAATTCAATATTTATATATACTTGAACCCATTTAAGTGAATAAATTGCTTTAAACGATCCAAAAAAAAAAAAAAAAAACCTAATAAAATATTCAATTAAATATTTTACTAAGCAAATATTTAACAATAATAAATACAAATAGTACATAAACTACAAATAGCATACACAAATATATTATTGCATTATTAAGTGTGTAAATGCATACAAATTGTCAAATGTTGACATCTTCAGATGTAGATAAAATTTGAATTTAACACATTCATTAAATTACCAACACACAATTATTTGATGTTAGATTTATTGCCGGCACAAAAAGGTGCAATTGTTAAACGCTTAAGTTTTTGTTGTTTTTTGCAGTCATTCATGTGAAAAAACGAATAGTGTTTGCATTATACACCTTTGAGCTTTGCGATTAATCACTATAATCGATTACTTTTTTGGTAACGATAGAATTAAAAATAAAAATTTTATGTTTCATAGATTAACTCGTTTATGTCGGAAATATTTTTCTATCATGTTTTTTTTAATTCTTTATAATGTGTGATGTTAATTTGAATGCACTTTTAGATATTATTAAGAAAACATTTTAACAATTATTTAAGTAAAATAAAATCGAAACTTTCACATAAAATTTCACGTAGCATAGCAGAGGGATGAACAATTCTATGTTCAATAGAACTATGGGGACTCAAAGAATTTGTTTAAAAGTTTTCATTTATGACCAAAAATGATAAAAAATTGTTTTTTTTTTTTTTTAATATTGAGAATCTTTTTACAAAAGTCTAAAAGTTTTTTGCACGAAAATCACTGAAAATTCTGTTCAGATATTTTTACGAACAATGATTTAATTAATTAATTGTGTTGCAAAAATCGGGAAAAGTATGAACTCAATTTTTCCAAATAAATTATGTGTGTTGTATGGAAAGAAATATTGAAGTCAATAGGGTTATCTCATAAACTGTTTAAATATGCAAGCATAGTATAATTATAAAGTATACTCGCAAGGACAGCTGTTGTTCATTGACTTACCTCGCGGTACTGTCAAATTATTCTTGTATTCCTATGTAAAATTTTTTCCTGAGTATTTTACTATTCCTCTTCTTTATTCTCTCATTTTTTCTTCATAGTATTTTTACATTGTGTGCAGTAGCTTTACAATAACAATATACAAGGAATTGTTGTTTTTGTAGATGAAAAAATATATCAAAAATATTTACGCTTCAATTTCAATGTGTAAATATATTTGAAAAAAAAAAAAAACGTATTTGAAAAAATAAATTTTGTTATTTTAATATTTTTATTAGGAAGATTCACAATGTCCTATGGTCATAAGTCATAAAATTATTCAATGAATGAAAAATATTTTTATTTCTTTTCTTTTGCAAAATTTTATGACATGACAATACGACATGATATGATGATATAAATCATTAAAAACAAAGAACAAAAATAACAAAACGACATCCTACAAACAATTTTTAGAATTAAACTATAACTTATCTCTTTTAGCACTAATTCTGTTTCAAAGCGCATTTTTGATTTTATACAAAATGTCTTTGAATTTCTAATGGTTTTCATGAAAATGCTATTGGGAGCACTACAAGCCACCATTGAAACACTTTTACCAAAGAAACTAAAAGACGTGAGTGGAGAAATTGTATTGGTAAGTTAAACTAATCTAAATTCCTAAGAGAAACCAGAAGAAATATAAGATCTTTAAGTATAAATCATTCAAAGTTATTAATATCTATGTATATAAACTGTTAATGTTAACAGATCACTGGCGCTGGTCATGGTATTGGTCGTGAATTGGCCTTACATTACGTAGCTCATTATAGCACTGTTGTATGTGTAGATATAAATGAAAAAGCGAATGAAGATACTCTTAAAAGCGCCAGAAGATTAAATAAAGGTGCCGTTTTTGGTTATACGTAAGATATCTCTATAAATTTTAATTTCGTTTTCCTATCCTATAATATATTTTCAATTTCATCAGTTGCAATGTCACAGATCGTGAAGCTGTCTTAAATTTAGCTCAAAAAGTTAAAGAGGAAGTGGGACCCGTTTCGATATTAATCAATAATGCTGGTATAATGCCTATTAATCCATTGGAAAAACAAACACCTGAAGATATACGCAGAACATTTGATATCAATGTATTTTCACATTTTTGGACTTTGGAAGCATTTTTGCCTCAAATGAAGGAACAAAATCGTGGTCATATTGTAGCCATGTCTTCAATATCAGGTATAGTGGGTTTACCCAATTTGGTACCATACTCAGCCACAAAATTTGCTGTAAGAGGTCTTATGGAATCATTGTATACAGAATTAAGAAGTGGGCCGTATAAGAATTTGGTAAAGTTTTGCTTTGAATTTATTATTATTTTTTTAACTTTAATTTTACTTTCCCTTTTTAACCTTTAGATCAAAACTACCACCATTTGCCCCTATATGACCAACACTGGTTTGTGCAAAAATGCCAAAGTACGTTTTCCTTCGATATTTGGATTGTTGGATCCCAAAGAGGTAGCTGCACAAATTGTTGAAGCTCAGCGTTCTGAAGAAATTGAAATAACTGTTCCATCTTATTGGTATCACATTAATAGATTTTGTCGCCTACTGCCTTTAGAGTCGGCAGCCTTATTAATGGATTATGTTGACAGTGGTGTTCAAGCTGAATAATTTTAATAAATGTGTACATATATATATATATTCTCAAATGTCAAACAACGTAAAAAGCGTTAATATTAATTGTATGTAAGAACTTCGCCTTTCATTGATAATTTTAAAGGTTAATTAAAAAAAAAATATTTTCATTACATTATTTAATTAATTTTAAGTTGTAAAAATGCATAATGGTATTTTTGTATGAAATACAAATTTAAGACAATTATTAATAATAATACATTTTTAATGAGCCTTTAATGTCAGATATATGTAATAAATTATAAGTTTTTCGAAACATTTTCGATTCTGCCTCACTGTGTTGTTGTCGATGTTAACACAGATCAGTTTACAAACATTTGGCAGGGAACTTCCCTTTTTATAAAAAAGTCATCTCGGTTTTATGGATTGTTTCTTTATTATCTATCATCTTTATTTTTGTAGTTTTCCCCAGCAGTTTATTTGATTTGACTAATATTTATTTTAGACAGTAAAGTTCATAGGTATATAGTTGTGTATCCTATTAATAAATTAGATTCTTTACGTGCTTTTTTCGGTGGGCTTTACTATCCCCTTATAGTTGATAATACATTATTTACTACTCACCCTAGGCGTTTGAGAGTTTGAAAAAATTAGCGTAAAATGTGGACATAACATTCAATCGATATTATATAACTTATAAACAAAACAGCTAAGTATACGTGTATCGAATTTGCAGCCGTTTAAAAGCTTTAAAATCGAGATCATACGTTCCTATAACCATCTCCGGCAGTGTTACTATCTGTGTGTTAAATTTTGTGAAAACCCGTAAGCCGTTTAGACGTGATTGAAGGGCAAAAACTTAGTTTTTATTATATAATATATAAGGATTAATATATTTATGTTTATACCTATACCACCATAGGTGGATTATGTACTTGTGCTAATGTTTGTAACGCACAAAGAAAATGATCCAACACCCATCGATCTAACGATGTCCGTACGTCTGGCTGGATGGCCATGTAAATCTTGTGGACAAAGTACAGGTTGCAATTTTGAAGGAAAGTCAATGAAATTTGTAATTATTATTGATATTTGAGACAAATATGTTTTAAGCTAAAAGCAACCCGACCAGAAGGCAGTTGTTTAAATAAAAGCGGCGAGGTACCTCTGATTTTTGAATCAAATACCACCAAAGCTCCCAAGGTCCTAATCGACAATAAGTCGGTTGAAACCCCTGTATCGAGTACTGACAAAGAAGGTGCGACTAAGTCGTCCTCTGAATCAGCCTCCCACGTGCAAATTGTGCAAAAGGGACGAGTGAAAAAATCCTCCTGTCCCTTGCAAGCACCTCCCCCTTCCAGAACAGGCGATAAACAAGCACCCAATCACAAAACACCTGCGCGAAGGGCATTGGGATTTATTGAGCAAAGAGCAGAATGCCTCTTTGGAAAGACTCATATTGTTTCTCTGAATGAAGTTCTTCCTTCTGCTCCTGCTGGTTCGTTGCGTAAATGGCAACGTTGAGAGGAAGTGCACAATAATCAGAGCCAGCAACCAGGGACTAAACGTCCCAAACCAGCACCCGTATCAACGAGGTCCTTTAGTGAGGGCTATCATTGATTGTAGTGTAAGTGACGCGGCCATTTCTCATCCGAGATGGGAATTGGTCAAACAGAAGCTGTTAAGTGTGTTTTGGAAGATCCACCACAATGCTATGACATGGGTTGGTACCAAGGACACGTCAAACTTATGGTTTGTGCAGATGAACTCTCAGTGTCTCTGCTAGAACTCGAACGAAATCGGTGAAGCATGAGAAGGCGCTAAGTTGGATGTGGTACTTGCCAGTGAAATACCTCGCAGGCCCAGATCCATCGCTGTCATTCCAGCTAAGCTATCAAATACTGCAGGGATCTTGAGGATTCTTCAGTGCTGTAATCCACAACTTCCAACTCATGAATGGAAAGTTGTTAAAGTTACAGATAGGTGATTGTGGTCCTTCATCAGGAGTATATGTTACCACTGAAAGAAAAGCTAAGAAAGGTGTATTATGGCTTTTGTACAATCTTTCTCCGCATCTATCGATAACAAACCCAATCCCTCTCCGAAGGTTATCGATGCCAAACAACCGACAAAGGGGACACTGACTCTCTCACAGAGATAGCGGGTGGTCTCTCTGTTTACACGGATGATGCGAGTGATGAAGACATTCTCCTTTAGTCCGACTAGGTCGACGTCAACATCACGATAGTAAACAAGAGCAAGAATGTAGACGGTGACCCAGATCAACCTCTATCACTATGAAGCAGCTTCTGCTGCTTTGCTCCTCCAGTTGATGGAAAGGATGGAGGAGCTAATCATGGTTCAAGAACCCTGAATACATCAAAACTGGGTTTGTATACTATACATCAATGGCTACATGCTATTATTTGCCAATTGCACAGGTAATACTAAAATTAGATCCTGTATCCTGGCTAAATCTTCCATAAATATCTTTATCTTCTTGTCAGATTTCAGTGATGAAGACACAGTAACTGCGGCTGTTCAGACCACAACTGACGTCCTGTGAGTTGATCCGGAAGGCAGTACTGACGGCAAACAGCAAAGACACTTCTATAATTATTTGTGCTGATGCAAATTCGCATTAGTGTTTATTTTACTTCATTCTTGATATTAACCTAAAAGTAATTAATAAAGTCTCAGAACCGACTTTCATCGTTGCTAACAGAAGTTAGGTTTAAGGAATCACACTGATAAGTGCTAAATTCGATAACTAAAATAATGGAAGGTCTGAATTGACTATTCCTTTTCCGATGGAATTCAACATGGGCAATCGTGACGTATTCCTTGCATCTGTACAGAACAGAAGGAAGACAAATTGGGAGTTTCAACGTAGAGAACTTTCCAATTCTCTTACCTACATTCAGAAACAAACCGATTAGGTAATATCTTGGCAACCACATCGATAGTACCAAGTTATAATCAGAAACCATGTGATAAATGGACTATAAACGGCCAGGAAACTCTTGAAGTGTTATTTGACACTCACTTTCCTGGTAGTACAAACTTTGCTTCTTGCGAGCAACCAATCATTTGTGATCAACCCTCGAATAGGGTCTCAGTCATCATTAATGAACAGAGACTTCGTTGGTTGATTCATAGTTTTGAACCACTCAAATCAATGCGGACCTGCAAAGGAATGCTGATCTAATAATACCATGGCTAGCGGTCAATATGCTGGATTAGGTGTAAGGTTATCCGTAAGGGAGGTAAGCCAACACACACAAAACCCTAGAAATGGTGATTGATATTCATCTGAGAAACACTATTTCTCCTTTTCTTCTCTCATCTTCACATCCTATACGTAGGGAAAGTCTCTGGAGACAGCTCTTCACGCACTAGTGAACCATATAAAAAGGTCGCTATTGTTTGGTGAGTTTACTCTGGAAGCTTTCTTGAATATAGAGGGTGCTTTTAATAATGTGGAAACTGATTCTATCGTGGCCGTCATGTATGTTTTAGGTATTGATAATAACATTTGTAGTTTGATAGGCAAACTGCTTAGTAATATGCATATTCGTGCTGAAATTGACCAGTATGGGAACTCCTCAAGGCGGGATTATATCACCGTTCCTATGGAATATCACAATCAACACTCTATTATGTAGGTTAGATAATATGAGGAAACATCTGGACACTGTCTCTTATTGTCTAGAATCTGCTCTAAAAATCCTAAGTGACTGGAGCGTCACACGTGGACTTGGAGTAAATCCGTCTATGACGGAGTTAGTTCTCTTCACTAGAAAGTATAAAATGATTGAGTTTAATCTGCGATAGTGCCATATACTTAGGAGTTATTCTCGATAGAAAACTATCGTAGGGACCAAATATCCAATTTATGGCTAAAAAGGCCACTTTGGATGTTTACACCTGCAAGAAGTATGAAAGGGATCTTCGAGTCGGTGGTTAAACCTATACTCCTGGCTGGTGGCAAGCAATGGATAAGGATATCTATTGTAAAGTCTTTGTAAAAGTCCTTAGGTCGGTGGCCAGTCTTATTACGGGTGCGCTGCGCATGACGCCGACTAAGGCTATTTTCACACTTTTGCATTGGCTACCTCTGTTGACCTGATGGTCAGGCAAGCTGATTTCAATTCAGCAATAATGCTGAATGCAAGATGTCCATGGGTTAGGTGGGACTATGATCATTCTCGTATTTTAGGCTTCTCTACTAATGGGGCTCTGAGGATTTATATCAATGTCTCGAAAAAGTGCGGAAAAAAGTCGGATGTGGTTCCTATGTTATTTCTACGTGTAGTGTATTCCAAGCGGATATATCCGCCATAAAAAGGGCTACAAACTTGATGAAGTATCACAAGATATTGAGAGATATCTGCATTTTTACTGACAGCAAAGCTGCCATTAGATCTATAGCGGGTGTCTATGCGAACAAGACGTTCAAAGGTTAAGCTAATTTGAGTTGCTGAGCACGGCGACTGAACTAGGAATATTTTGGCTGATACTCCAGCCAAACAGGGATTGACTCTCAATGAAGAGTTTATTGATCATCTGATAGGTATTCCTTAGCGGAATGTAAGACATTGTTCTACAAGGAACTATTAGGTATTGCTCAGACGAGATGGGTTAATGAACCCACATGTCGTATTGATAGAACTATATGGCCCACCTATGATAATAGGAGGACCAACTCCTACACTCGCACTCTAGAAAGAATTAATGTTTCGTCTACTCTGCGAATGCCTGGCATTATCAGAGATTACGAAGATCATACTAGTCTTTCCGATTCTGGACTACGCTGACTTGAGCACAATTGATTTAAAGTTACTATTTTCTTTTCTTGTAGGATCAAGATGGTTTGGTGAAGCAATGTTGTAGTCGGAGTAACAGCGGACAGCAAACTTGCATCTGAGTAACACAACGGGATCGAACATCATGGACCCAAGTGAGATATCTGCCTATGACACTGCCCGTACAACCTAACCTAACATAGCTTTTCTAAAAATGTCGCCAACGTCATAAAGAAATTTCTGAAAAAAGGTTGTAAAATAAATATATTAAAATTTCAAAATTGAATGAATTTCCTGGAAAACCTTCAACGGATCGGCTCAGGTCGGCGGTATCATATTCGCACATGCTAGTATACAGTGGCTCACAGCTTATTTCGTGTGTTTACAATTTAATAACATAAATTATTTTGCAATAAATTGAACTAAACAATGCCAGATAATGACATGTACCCCCACACCACTACATAACCATCACCATGTTTCACAGTGCCTCTTAGATTTTGAGGATGGAGTTCTGTATTTGGTTTTTGCCAAATGTATGACTTACCATCTGACCCAAAAAGATTAAATTTGCTTTCGTCAGCAAAAATAAACTTGTTCCAAAATGATTGGTCTTTGTTGACATGATCTCTGGCGAACTGCAATCTATTTTTTAAAATTCGTTGGATTATATGAATTTTCTAGGAAATTTTCTGCTTCTTTTGCCAATGCTGGTACGCTCAATCTGGGATTTTGCTTAATTTTTCTTAGTATCCAACGTTCGTCAGCCTCAGTAAATATTTTATTTGGGGCTTTGCGGCGTTTATCTGCAATTCTCCCCTCTCGAACATATCGCTGAATAATATACTGAACTGTGGAGCAACTCATGTTAACGATTTCGGCAATTTGCTTTTGAGTTTTTCCATTTTTAAAATGTGTGGTAATAAGCTCACGTTTTTTTTACAGATGTTCATTGACCCAAGTTTAAAATGTAACTAATTAATAATCTAAAACTTCTAAATATTATTAATAAATTGTTTATTACTCCATTCTATGCAAATTCTTATTATTAAACACGAAATAAACTGTGAGGCTATTTTTCTTTATATTGTGGTTTTGTAGAGAATTATTGCTATGATTAAACTATTAAATGTTGCTTTATTGTAATTGCAAAAAATATATATGTTTCTTTTCATTTATTTCAACAAATAAGAATATTATCAAGCAAAATTTTACTAAAAACTAAAAACACGATATAAGGTGTGAGCTACTGTACATTAGATGTCACCACACAATTAATTAGTACTCAATATAACATCCCTGTATGTCAGCTGGTTCATCAGCTGCGGCACCTCGATACGTAAACAAAAATAAAAAAGTAAAATTTTATTGCAAACATCTAATTGTTTCTTTTGTTATATTTTAATGTTGAATTAAGTAGTGAATATACAATCAAAGCAATATTTAAACAATTATAAACAGAAACCCAATTCTTTCACTTTATAATGGCCTGTGAAGTAAAAACATTTGGCAACATACAAGATTTTCGCAAAGTGCAAGAGTACTTTGGACTGGGCCATGGTGAGACATATACATAAATTTCTAATTTCACTTATCATAATTGAATTATTTTGCTGCTTAAATAAAATAGATGAAAATTGGTTTAATGGTATTAGTTATGCCATTTCACCCACTGGTGAAGTCATAGCATTAGCCCTGGGAGAAAAATTGGCCTTGTTAAGTTCATGCTGGGACAATAAGACGCAAGTGTCAACTTATACCCTGAGTTGGTGTGGTGAACTAGAAGATCCCAATCAAATAGTTACATCAATAGTTTGTTTGCCCATGTTTGGACGCAATGTTACTACTGGTGCCGAATGGACTTGTATAGCTGTGGGCTTAAGTTCAGGTATGGTGGTTTTCTACACAGACTCGGGTATTAAAATATATTCACAAAGGTATGTTTGAGTGATGAAAATTTAATATTTTATTAACTCAATTATTTCATTACTCCGCTTGCAGCTACCATGAAGACCCTGTAAATTCTATTAAAGCCTATACACCACCAAGACATTCCGAGGCCGAAGCTTTTATTTACATTATTTATGATCGATGTGTTTGTACGTTAAAAGGTTCTGATTTAATACCTCATTTAAATAGTCTACGCACCAATCTTAATCGCACAATGGGACGTAGTTTAACTACTTCCTCTAGTTCACATTCTTTGGGTGAAATTGCTGATGTTTTGATGTATCAAAAATTTGTATTTCCGTCAAGAGAACGTGACACAGTAGTGAATGATGCTGTTATAGATTCTACACAAGTGCCCAGTGTCTTTGACCACTTTGTGGAGCAATGTGTAGCCAATGGTTATTATGCCCGAGTTTCTTCAACAGCAATGCAAAGCTCAACTGTATTGGGTGTGGGAGCAGAACCATATTTGTCCTTTTATCATGCCGAAGAAGGTTATAAAGCGATATCTTTGGGAGAAGTAGCTAAAGATGTTATTGGTATGGCTTATCGCAATATTCTGGGCAATATCTTTGGCCGTACAGCTCCTCCCACACCCTCACCCGAGGAAGAACCCAATTTTTCACCCGTTAAAGAATTAAAAATGCGTTCCAAATGTCGTTTCTTTGATGGTAAACGTGATGGTCATACTATAGCTATTGCACCGTCGGGTCGTTTAGCTGTAGTAGTGGATAACCTGGATAGAGTTATGTTAGTAGATACTCAGAAATCTATTATTTTGAGAGTTTGGAAAGGCTATCGTGACGCTCAATGTGCCTTTGTTCCCGTTAAAGAAAAAACTCTAAAAGGTGTTCAGACATCACGAAGAAAAGCTTTATTTTTGGTTATCTATGCACCACGTTTAGGTTGTTTAGAAATATGGCCTTTACAATATGGGCCAAAAGTAGCTGCTTTTACAGTAAGCAAAAGTGGACAATTGTCGTATAACACACATGGTTTGTTGGGTAAGTTTTTCTGTTGAATAAATGTGTTTCTTAAAGATAAACTTTTAAGAATTTTTAAAAAATTTTACTTTTTACTAATTTATAATCATCTAAATTCTAAAGTATATTAAATTTCTTATATCCTTTAAAAAGGTCTCTCTGCCGACAGTAAAGTTCGTGCCAACATTAATGCCTGCCTTTTTCTCGATCCCAGTGATTCAAGTGTTAAAGAAATACAAATACCCTTCCATTATGCTTTAAGTTCATCTAATTCAGCAACATCTAAAGACATACATCTTTTGCGACGTCTTAAAAATCATTTACGCTCTACAGAATCTACAAAATTAAATATAGAAGAGATTACCTCAATGGCGGCCGATTTCCAGACAATTGAAGTGAGACAACAGTGTTTAGAAATGTTGTTAAAAAGCAAACAACTTCAAGCTCATGTATTCCAATCTATAATCAATGCCTTTGATCTAACACTTAAGCAACAGATTGAAGATCCTGAAAAGTATAATGTGAAAAATTTGCTAGAATATCAACAGTTTTATGTTGTTGTACAAAACTACAAACATTTATGTATGTTTTATATGGATATGAAAGTTCCACAAAGAAAAGAATATGTAGATCCATTAGAAATTAGTGACAGTGATTTGGTGATAATACAACAGTTAGTCCTACTATTGTCTGATTCGTTTGTGCTTAAACAATTGTCTCCAGAAATTAGCTGTGATACAACGAATACAAAAGGAGTATCGTTTGGTGCAGAATTGGATGATGTTGGAGATTTTGTGGATTTTCTTAATCTCTTTCAAGTAGATCAACCTAATTGTATACCATTAGCAGCAGAAAAAACTCAATACTATGGTGAAGTTAGTGGTAAATTATTTAATCGATTTTTCAAATATGGCTTGTGTTTTGAACAATTTAAATCGGCTGCCGAAAAATCCTTAATACCCTGCCGAGATCTATTGGTTTTAGCTTTACATTATTGGCTGGAAAAACCATTTACTTATAAAAATTGGTAAGTTTCTTTTTAAGTTTTATGCAGCTTTCACTTAACATATTTTATATTTAAGTGATGAAGTTGTGGATGATATGTCTCGTTTAGCTGCTATGGTTAAAACAATATGTGAATTGGCGGGAGATGTTGTAAATAATTATGCCTACAATTCCATTTCACCTTGGTGGCAATATGTAAGAGAATTGTTGTTAGAAAGTCACAAGTCGCTGGGTTTGTTAGTGGCTATAGTTTGTAAAACTGTGGCCACTAATTTAAGAAGAGAATTTAAAGAGGTATATACGTAACTTTGATGTAAATTAAATTTTTATTTCATTTAACTTTCATTTTTAAAGGGTTCTTGTGATGAGGGCTCACAAACAGAAGAAGAAGAACGTTGGGAACGCATATCACATGACGAAGCTCAATGGGGTTTGCTGATTGGTAAACTGGAAGACATTGCTATATTGGGTGCAATACTAGAGTGAGTGAATGCAAAATTTGATAAACTGTAATTGTTTTTAAACCCTTGTTGTGCAAATATTGTAACGCAGATAAAAAAAATGATTGAATAATTTTCATAGTCAATTGGCCTCTTCTCGAATTTTGGTACAGATAGTGGTGTGGGGTATCTTATAGTAGTTTTTTATTCTATCAATTCAATTTCTTCCTTTTATTTTATTACTTTATTCTTTCAATTACCTTCCGTTGTTACTTTCTAGATATCCCATTATAAGCTTGGAACCCGTTATGCCTGAAGTTCCATACGAAATACCAGATTGCAGTTTAAAATTTATTGTTAGCGGTGGCAAAGGTATTGTTACGGATCTAACAGCCAAGTGGCTAATAAACTCAAGAATACATCCATCAAAAATCCTCGAAATCGATAAGGCAGAAATAGTACAAGAAGCTACTAAAAACACAAAAAGCAAAACTGCTAACATAAATGATTGCAACGAAAATCAAGAAACTAGTGATACCGAAGCACAACCCAAACAATTAGATGATTCAGTTTTAATCAAATTGGCATTATTGAGAAAACATTTCCCATTCAGTTTAGAATCTGGCGTTTTACTAAGTCTAATGACCTGGCTTTACATGATTTATTGGAGTAAAAATCTGACGAGTTTGGAACACTTTAGAGCAGCGCTAACTTGTTTGAAAGAATTTAAAATTGCAGATCATGCCTTAAAACATGGTATTTGCTGTATGTTATGGCAAGCCACTGTAAAATATCCATTACAAGCTACAGCCAAATTAATACATAAAGTTGGTCGTTTACCTAAGGATAAAATGTGTCAGCAAGATATTGATATGTCTGCTTCGTGTGTTCCCGAATTTTTGGAATTATGCTTAGAATTTCTAGAGCATTTCGAAGAGTCTTTAAATCATGATAAATTAGATTTGCAATTTGAAATAAATTTAGCTGATGGACCATTACCTTTGCAATTTCTAGCTTTGCAACAGCATCATGCTATTAAGGAACAACTTAAGTTACACTATGAATTAACGGCTGTGTTACATTTCATATCGTTTTTCCAATTGAGAGTAGCAAAACCAATGACTACGGTATTTGATGCTATGAGCAATAAAGCTTTCTTTGGGGATATAAACAAGGAATTAACATTCGTTTTGCCACAACCAGACCAGGTTCTTCAACAACACCGTTGTGATTTTCTATGTAAAGTTATAACAGCATCTATGGATTTAATACGTGAAGATTTAGAACAGTTATATGTGCAGGAACATGTGGATTATATGGAAAAAATATTGAAATTAGCTGATAGCTGGTCATTAGATCAGCAACCTCTGAAAAGAAGACAGGTATGATAAATTTTAAAACAAAGCTTATATCCATATATAATATATATATTTTAAAATCGAATTTTATATTTCAGATTGTCGATCTATATGCCCATGGTTTTGATGCAAATGCTGAAGAACTATTAAAAAATGTAACAGAAGATGAATTTATTGGTCGTATGCTATTAGAAATAGCTGGCAGACGTTTAAATCTATATACAGAAAATTCACGAACTGACTTTTTAAAAGTGGCCTCAGTTGGTCAACAACTGTTGGGCTTTTTGGATAATCTTGTAAGTGTGGCAGATGTTTATTATCCCAAAAATATTGTATAATTTATAGAGCAAAAAAAACTATAAACACTACATATTTAGGAGATCAGTTCTTACAATTCTAAATTTTTCTGTCTCACATCACATCATGAATATTTTTTAATTATTTATTCTATAAATATATATTATTCTTTTTATAACAGCACAAAACTTCAAATATGTCTTCATCTCTGCAAATAACTGCCTCAGAACCTCATGAAATCAATATTATTGCCTTGACTAATTTAGTTACCAATACAATAAAATTTTTGTCACATAAAGAATCAGCCAATATTCATATCGCTGCCCAAATGTTTGATGCTTGCAAACTATTAGAGAAGTGATAACTAATTAATTAAAAAAAAGAAAAGGAATCACTCCAAGTGACATTTATAACTAAGCACCACCATTTAATATGACCTTTTTTTACATAATGATTTAATAATAACATTTAGTATTAAGAATTATATTTTTCATTATATAAATACGTATTTATCATATCCTCTAAATTATATTACTAATTAAATAAATATTTATTAATGTACAAAACCAAAACTAAAAAGTAGTATTTGTATTACATTGTTATTCTTAATTGAAGTTCTGAATAGATGTGCATTGAATCTTTTGTCCTTAGAAGATTTTAATTTGATTTTATAATTCTGTAACCAAACCGATAGCTGTAAATAAAAGCCAAAATATTCTTAGGGATCTAAAATAAAGTTGTAAAATATAAACTGAAGTTGTGTGGAAATATAAACACACAAATGTACGTAAGTATATCGGAATTGATTTAAACTAAATATAATCAACATTTTATTAGTTAAAGAATACAATATCAAAAAAGTTACAAATTTAATATTTTCTTTTCATTGCTTTTGTTTTTCATCGGAACTAAAAAATATCGAAGCTTTAGCACTTGATTTTCGTGCTGATCTTAATAAGTGTTCATCTTTTAAACTATCACGTTTAGCACGTTCATTTTCAGCTTTATTTGGTTTATAAAAATCCATATAATTTTCTCGTGCTAAACGACGAATAGTGGGAGGTGTTGGTGGCCTTTCTAAATTAGTTGCTTCATGTATTTTCAAATGTGTAAAGACTGGTGTATAAGAAGCCGTTATATCCAAATCAATACGCTGCTCTACAGCAGTACGTCCTGGCAATTGGAAATGTTTACCCAAAATAGGCTCTTTTAAAGGTTTTCCAAACAACATTAATGTTTCTTCATCTTCAGCCGTATCAATATCTTCGTGAGGTACTTCTGGATAAGCCATTTTAAAGGGTTCTTTTTGTTCACCAGTTATGACCTTGAAAAAATCAAATGAAAATATAACATTTTATTTCAAAAAAAAAAAAAAAAACTATTTTTGCATATTACTTTTATAGTAGTAGAACTTGCTACTTTTTTAATATCAGGTGGCATACGATATTGACTATTTGTTTCATCAACTGGCTCAAAAGGCGATAGTTTCTTCCATGGTATTGGTGTGCCTAAAGTTCCCAAATAACGCCCACCTAAAGACCACAAACGACATGAGCAATCATGGCTACCTCTAAGACAAAAGAATTTTAAATTTGTTTTAAGTACATTATTAATTCAAATCTTTACTTACGTTATTAAAATTTTGGGCAAGTTGATATAAACAATTGAATTAATAGCTTTAATATGTCCTTTATAGGAACTAACTAACAAGGGCTCCGGTTGATGGCGTACTGCTCTCTTGGCTCTTGTTACAAATCTATCATTGCGCAAAAATATGAATTGTAATCGTAGTGAAGGTATGCATAACTTAATTTTTTCCTTTTGTGGTACACTAGAAAAATTAAAATTTTAACAGAGTAAATGTTATGTTTTCACACAAGATATAGAAAAAAAATATATATTCTCTTAGATAAGTCCTTGAGAGCCAAATAAAATAATCATTAAGTACTTAAAATAGAAAACATTTATGAAATGTTCCAAAGTTCAAATGATTCAAAAAATGTAATTTTGAAATAACAATTTTAGAAAAGATAATTTTAGACGTTAAACACTGTAATTCATTAAGGGATTATAACGCAAATAAAAATTTGATACAATTTATAATTGTATCAATTATTTAAGTGAAAAAATTAAAATATTGTACNNATTAATTAAATCAATCAAGTAGATGATTGAATGAATTAAAAATGTGTAAAGGAAATAAAATCATACCAAAATTTATTTTTTATTTTATTTTTTCTTGAATATATTTGTCAAATTTTGATACAAAATTAAACAAATGAGTTAATTGTAAAAAAGACGGTAATAATTTTTTCTGTGTACTATTTTTGACTAAAAATAAAAAAATATATATTTTTCCTACTGTATAAATAAATTAATGAAATATAAATAAAAAATAATATAAATTAGTTCGAGAACTGGTGTAATCTTTTATAACATCCTCAGAACTAATGGTATCACAATCAATTCTGACACAACGCTTTTTCTTTTTTTGGAAATAATTCAGTAACTAAAGAACCGTTAAAGGTATCTCTCAATAAAATTTCACATGGTAAGAGCTGAGATGTTTTCGATTTGATTTGGAGGAGTACAGACCCCTAGCGGGTCAGAGGAGAAGTGGGTGGCCCTCCAAAGTTACCCATCTTGGGTAGGAAATTTTTTATTTTAATTTGCCAAAAATTCATTTATGATATGACAGAAAACAAATTTTATATATAGATAGTCCTTGTAGGTTAGGTTAGGTTAGGTTATAAGGTTCGCAAGCCACAGCGAGTGCACTCGGAGGCCATTAGGCCCATTGTGATGCCCTATTTGAGAATACTCCTCTCCCTTTCCATAAACAAAAAAGTAACTTTCCGTTGGTTTATCCAGAAACCAACCCGTACTCCTAACAAATCCAATCAGGTTTGAACGTGGGATGTCATTGAGACAATCCAGATCATGGAAGAGTTGTCTACCGAGGTGTCTCCGTCTACGCCCTTTCAGTGCTACAAGTAGTGATTGAGGACCACATTCACCGCCCATTCATCAAGAGTATTGGATACAGTAACGAAGGGAGTGAGAATGTCCTCGCAAGCGAGTGCCTCGGCTTGCGAGGACATTCTCACTCCCTTCGTTACTGTATCCAATACTCTTGATGAATGGGCGGTGAATGTGGTCCTCAATCACCACTTGTAGACTATCAAAAGCTCTCTGGCCACTCCGGTCCCGTAGTAGAACTAGAGCATTACTTTCTCTTGATAGATCATCGATAAGGCTTCTAGTAGGCATAATCACAGGGCGCATGTCGGAACATATGGGTTACCCAGGGAATAGCTTTTGTGAAGTTGTTTAGATGAAGAGGAATCCGTACAACACTTGTTATGTGAATGTCCAGCACTGAAAGGGCGTATACTGAGACACCTCAGTAGACAACTCTTCCATGATCTGGATTGTCTCAATGACATGCCACTTTCAAACCTGATTGGATTTGTAAGGAGTACGGGTTGGTTTCTGTATAGACCAACGGAAAGTTAGTTTTGTTTATGGAAAGGGAGAGGAGCTATCTCCTCAAATAGGACATCACAATAGGCCTAATGGCCTCCGAGTGCACTCGCTATGGTGGGCGACCCTTATAACCTAACCTAAAAATGTTGAATATTTTTTGGCATTTTCTGAAAACTTGACCTAAAGAAAACGTGTAAGTGTAATTTTGAAAAGTTCTGGACGTTCACCCAACAGCCAGCAGTGGCCAAATAATAAAGTTCAATATGTTTTTAAAAGTTTTGAAAAAAATTATTACAGCTTATCGGTAAATTTAGTCACACGGAGTAATTTTCGAAAAAAACCCATATTTTCTATAAAGAAATTGACTTAAAAAAATATAGTAAAATTTTATATGTTTATCCGATATTGAAAATTTTTCGATTCCTTATCTAAGGCTTTATACCATATATGTAAAAATCATTCCAATGTCGATAACCGTTACGAAAATTTTTATAGTGAAATATTTGTAATATTATCTAAAAACACTTTTTAACCATTATATACAAAAATGCCCACATTTAGTGGTAAGTATAAACGTTTTATAACGTTGTTCAAACAAGTTATTGATCGTGTATATAGCCTATCGAATTTTGCAAAATTTAATCATTTGCTCAACTTCATCCATGGCCAAGCACTGGAAACGGTCAAGGCTTTTCAAATAATAAATGAAAATTATCCGAAGGTTCTAGAATGTTACGGCTAAAAACACGTTACGACAATTATTAGTTAATAATGTTTCGCCTCTTTATAGCTCCCTGTGGAATATTTGTGACAATTGTATTTGTTCAACTTCGTTTGAACAACAACAAATTATGAATTTTTATCATTAATATTATACCAATTTGTATTATTACATACCTAATTTTGTTATATAATTTACATTCATGAATTATACTTTAGTTGTAAATTTAACATTCTATTCTCAATGAACAGTAATTAGAATTCGAAAACCGAAGATCGCTAAAAGAAACGAAATCAGCGATTTTCCGGTCTCTTACTTTTCTAACCTACATCTAGTTACCACATTTTCAACAAATAAAACTTTTTTTCTACAATCTTTAAACTAAAAATCCCTTATTTTTCATTATTTTAATTGGAACCATTTCTTAATGGCATATCTAATTAACGTATAATGTCATTAGAATTAAAAACAAACAAGCTTCCCAAGTGAATAATCCAGAAACTCCTTCCTCTAAAACAATAAGAATCCAAGTCCGATACCCTGGAAAATCAACTAATCTAATTTCGTTCTTATACCAGCATCCATCTTTAGCTTTGAACAGAACAAACATCAACAACTCCATATCCAAATGTAAAATGTTCCCGGCAAGTCATCTTCGTGATTGTAAGTAAAGTTCCAACAGAATCTCCCACAACTTTGGAATTGTTCAAAATAAAAGTATGTTACATACACTTTCATACATTGATAGAAGCAAAACTACGTACATACATCTATATGTATTGTGAAAAAAAATAATTTCTTCGTCATATAATTTTATTTGTTGAAAGTAAATTTCTTTAAATATTTATTTAAAATAAAAAGAAAATCAACTTAAAAGTGATAAAAACAAATGAAAAAACACATGTTTATAACAATTATGTGGTTGTTGTTTTTGAAGAATTAAAATCCACCACCTTTTTACGTAGGAGAAACCAATTCCAATCAGAATTTTCGTTCTCTTAATTCCATTTTTTAACTTTTTTTAATAAAAAAAGCGCTTAATCTCATTGTGTTCAAAATTGGTTTACAAGCATAAATTTAATAACTTTACTTTTAAATCAAATTATTGTTTCGCTTAGCGTAATGCATACTGAAATTAAGAATAAAAAAAGCAATGCGAAACAGAAAACTTAAAATAACTTTCCAAAATAGCAATATTTTATCCAACAAACTAAAAACCACTTTGTTAGCATTTTTTTTATGTTCACCAGTGATGGTACGTACTTTTATTAAATTTATTAATGCTTAATATGAATTAAATAAAACACACTTTTATATTTTTAAATGAACAGTGGAGCAAAATAGAATAATTATTAAAACAATCACGTAAAACATTTGCTACAACAATATTTAGACAAATAAATAATAACCATATCGTATTCCAGTTGGAAGTAAAACTGCTCATCACTAGAAAAAAAGAAAAGAAAAACAACAACAACAATAACAAAATAAATTGTTTCTCTACAATAGTTATTACAGAGCTGCCAGATCGATCACATTTACAAATTCCTAATTTTTAGTATAAAACATCTAAGGAAATAGTGGATGACAACATCACATCCCTTATAGAGATAATGCACTTGTTTATAATTTTATTTAGTTTACAATTTTTATTATTTATTCGATCAAACTGTAAAATATAAAAAATAGCTACCTAAATTTAAATTTATTTGTGTCGGTTCAGTGTTTGTCTTTATGAAGAAAACAACCCCCCCCCCATTTTCCATGAGCACAGCCGGAATCATAGGTAGCATCTCAGAATTAAAGATGAACCACTAAATTCACGAACCGTTACATAAATTTAATGGCGCCCAACGTGGGGCACAGCAACAGCAAAAATAATTTTATTACTGTTTTAAGGTAGTAATTATTAATTTATCTTAAACATATATACAAAAGCTGTTCCTTTATTACATCTTGCTGTGGTCTACAAAATAAATTTGCATGTTTAATCGATTTCTTTATTTTTGTTAATTTTTCTTTAATTTTGGTAATTTATCTATTTTTGATTTATTTGGGAATTTACCGTAAAGTTCCCTAAATTACATTAATAGATGGAATATTTTGATAATTTTTTTTAAACAGTATGTTTTTTGTGCAGATTTTCTTGAATTTGATTGTTTTGAATTCATGCTCATAATTTCATGCAATGTATTTGAATATATATATATTTTTTTTTAATTTTTCTAAATTATTCTTAATTTGATTACTTATTAAGATTTTTTAATTGAATCTCCATTCGATTAACTACTCTAAGTAAGAAAATTTTGGACTTGAAGATTTATATAGATTTTTGTTTACTGAGATATCATTTCAGTTTTGAGATTTAACTTATTTGAAAATTTTTCGAAAAGTACTTAACTAAATAATGAATTCCAACAATTTATTTCTTTTTTTCGTTATTATTTTTAGTTTGAAGTGCATTATTTATTTTTTTTTACCTAACCAAGATATCAAAAACGAAGTAGTAATAATTTGTATATAAACAATTGTAATAGTATTTTAGACAAAATGGTATTAACAAGAAGTCAGGAGAATTTAGCCAATTTAGATCAACCAGCTAATTGTAGTTTTACCATTAACATGGAGAACGAAAATAGAAGACAAAGTATTAGAGGAAATCAGGATGCTCGTGATAGACAAGGACCTCATAGTAGTGGTGTAAGGGGCAGACCTAGAAATACGGTTAATGATTCTCAGGAAAATAATAACGATAACAATATTAGAAGTTTTGTAACAGAATCACTTAATTCATTTAGAAGTGAAATGACAAGTCTTCTAACAAATGAACTTAGATCGGCTATACAGAATATAGGACATTTTTCTGATGTATGTACCAATCCGAGTAACATCAATTTCTCTTCAATGAATAACAATTGTAACGATACTAATTCGAATAATTCACCAAGAAGTAATTCTGATTCTTCACAAGAACCTTTCTTCGCCGAAAAGGTCTTGAACATAATTCGAAATTGGAGACTGAAATTCACAGGACATGATAATCAGATGTCGGTCGATGAATTTGTTTATAGGGTGAATATTTTGATATCATCGCCAAAATAACAATATTAATTGGGTTTCCTTGACAGATGCTCTACGTAATCAATATAGAGTAGACTATAATGACTTTGATATATTAGATCAAATACGTAAACAAAGGCCAAATGAAAATTTCGATGAATATCTAGATTCAATTTCGGAACTGACGGAAACATTATTTCGAAATTTGAAATATGAGGTACGACACGAGCTATTGCATTTAAGCATAACGAGTGTTGCACAATTACGACAAGAGGTAAGAAAACATGAACGTTTTGTTAAAGATCTTCATGCAACTGATGCACGTCGTCAAATAAAAAGACGCATTGCGGAACTGGACGATCAAGATAAAGGTATTGAGACAATAAATCAGGGTGATACAGATTCATATTTATGTGCAATTCAACAATCTACTTTAAAATGTTGGAATTGCGAAAAATTAGGACACTCATATGTAGATTGTTTGGACAAAACACAAGTATTTTGTTATGGATGTGGAATGAAGGATATATATAAACCAACTGTCCTAAATGTAGTACATAGCACAGGGAAACGTCTTTCGGGATGTCCAGCGGAAATAAGACGGACATCCGTATTTAACGATAATAAAGATTTTACTGAGAATTTAAACAATAATAATTTCATCGATGATTTAGACAAAAGAAAAACAAACCAGCCAGTTCATCCTTTATTGCGACCCTATCACATTCGTATAGTTGAGTATAAAAAGGCTCGTGAGACAATTTTTAACGTACCAAAAAGAAAACTTAGATCTACAAAACGTATACGAGAATATTACAATAAATTAAGGTCATACAAATTACGTACAATTTCTCCCGTTATTAATCGAGAATGAGATATAAGACCTTACATAAATTTGAAAATACAAGATTCGATTTATTTAGCTTTATTGGACAGTGGTGCCAATAAAAGTGTCATTGGCGGGAATCTAGCTAACAAAATTGAAAGTAGTAAAGAGTTTCGGAAATGTTATGGAAATGTACAGACTGCAGACGGACAAAAACAACATGTTTTGGGCACGGTTAAATTAGAAGTTACATTTCAAGGACAAACAAGATATTTTGACTTTTTACTAGTACCAACTATTCAACAGGACATAATTTGCGGGTATGATTTTTGGAATACTTTTAGTCTGAAGATATCAATGCCAATAATAAATAATATAGAATGTAATGAACTTGATCCAGATAAATTGAAACTCACGCTTGAACAGAAACAATAATTAGATAAGATTATTGCTGCTTTTCCCAACTCTGAAATAGAAGGTTTATGGTGTACTCATTTAATAGAGCATTCAATAGATACAGGTAATGCGAAACCAGTTATCCAATTTCTCCGGATTTATCTGGAAGACTAGCTAGGTGGTCTTTAAAATTACAAAGATTCAATTTCACTATAGAGCATAGAAGTGAAAAAGGGAACATTGTTCCTGATGCTTTATCCAGAGCTCATGAGGGTGGGGATGCAATAGAAGCCATTGATATTGAAAATTTACCAAGTATTGACCTAGACTCCAAAGCATTTGACAGCGATGAGTATTCCTAATTGCGTACTGATTTGTTAGAATCTAAATTGCCTGATTTTAAAATTATCGACAAATTTATATATAAAAGGACAGATTTTTCTTACGGACAGAATGACGAATCTGATTCATGGAAATTATACGTACCGTTTGAACTTCGGAAAGATGTGATATATTCAGCACATAATACACCAAATTCATCACATGGCGGAATAGCAAAAACTATTCACAAAATTCGACGTTTTTTCTTTTGGCCAAGATTAGTAACAGATGTTAGGGATTACATTCAAAATTGTAGTTTATGTAAAACTTCTAAACCTCCGACTAACATACAACGACCACCAATGGGACACATGACTGAAACGGAACGATAGAGCCATTACCTAGATAGGATCATTACCTAGATCGAAATTAGGAAACGTTGGAATACTTGTAATTTTAGATCATTTCTCAAAATTTACTTTTTTGAAGCCACTTAAGAAACTGATTTCGAGTGACATTATAAATTATATGAGGACAGACATTTTTGCGTGTTATGGTGTACCGGCGACAGTAGTATCGGATAATGGCACACAATTTAAAAGTAAGGAATTTGTAAAATTTTTAAAAGAGAATGGTGTTAATCACGTACTTATGTACGGCCTTATATAGTCCTCAGGCAAATGCGAGTGAGCGTATCAATCGCTCAATAAATGAAGCATTAAGGTCATGCTTTTATAAGTAGTATTAATTGTTCCTTGCGAAATAGTGTACATCAAGCCATTGGAAAATCATCATATGAAATTGTATTTGGACAACTGATGCTAACACATGGACATGATTATAAACTATTAAGAAAATTAAATCTATTGAATGAGACTGACATCGAAATCAAAAGACAGGACAAGTTTAGTTTAATAAGAGACGAAATTAATAAGTTAGTTAGAAAAGCATATCAAAAAATGCTAGACTTTACAATTTAAGAACAAGGACAAAAAGTTTTGCAATTGGACAAGAAGTTATAAGGAGAAATTTTTCTCAGAGTTCGAAAATTGCAAATTTTAATAGTAAGCTAGCTCCAGTTGGAATTCGTGCGAAAGTTTTAAGGAAAATAGGACACGTAAATTATGAATTACAGGATATTGACTCTAATAATACAGGAATATACCATTCAAAAGATATTTGGATTTAGTTTAGAATAATTTAATTATTTACTAAGGATTTAACGCCTTTTTCCAGTTTATTAACTTTTCAGCTGCAACTGTTTATGTGAGGACGTTAAATTTATTTATTCTTATCTACTTTACAATATTGAATTAAATTCAAATGCTTTTCATTTAAAGTAAGATTGTAGTGTTTTTTTTTTTTACTTTGAAATTTTTATAATTGAAAATTCATTCATTAAAATTTATTTGAATTGGAAATATAAAAACTGGAAGCAAAGCTAATATTATTCGGAAATTTTGTGATATTATTTTGTGAAAATTTGAATAATTTAGAAAGGAATAAGGACTAAGATTCTGAAAAGGTAAAAATGGATTTTTTATAAAGTGCAATAAATGGATATATTATAATGTGCAATTAAATTACAGATTAGTATAAAACAATTGTTTGCTACATTGTTTTTTTTTTTTTTTTTTTTGTAACGGAAAGTATCATAATAAATATCGCAAAAACAATTAATAAAATTCATTTGTTAATTGTTGAAGAATTGTCTACAATCAAACCCAATTTCGCTAAAAGTTTGGGCTGTAAAAGAAGGAAATTTGCCACATATTGAGAAATCCGAAAAAAGTTATAATTTTATTTGAAAACCAAATCGTATTTATAAAGCCGAATTTTAGCTGAATTTTATTTAATTGGAAAGCTGATCATAATTTGAAGTAATCGTGAAAAGGAATGTTCTTAATTAAAACACACTAATACACACTAATACACACACATACACACACACTCATACACAAAAGATGAACCACTAATTTCACGAACCGTTACAAACACCAGAAAATTTTTACTTTGAACAAATAAAATTATAAAATTAATCTAACTGAAAGGAATTAAAGGTTTTTAAAAAATAAGCGAACTTCAATTAACAGCTAATTTATTAAATTTGCCGCTACAAATAACTAGGTGGAAAAATTGTAAATTGAATACATCAGTAACATTGCATACCAGTAAAAGCTGTAAATCATTTGGCGAATCAGCAGTTAGAAGATTAGAATATATGTTTTCCAAATATCAAAATCGCATTACGAAAATCAAAATTTAAATCTAAAATTAACCCTAAACAATTAAAGTTTAAATAAAGTCTTTGATTGTTCTAAAACAATTGCCTCCAGAGTAGGTAAACGGAGCTAATTTTTTAATTTTTTTCTTTCACAATTTCCTAATATATTAAAATTTAACTACCTCAATCTTATTCATATTGCTGAACTCTTTAGCAACTATATATTCGAATTCTATACCAAGGCTTGATATTATATTTTGTTTAGTTAAACAAATCTGAACAAGAACAAATTTAACTAGTTCCTGTAACCTAATTGCTTAAGTTATATAAGCAATAGTATATTCGCATAATATACAATAAAATACCAAACATTATTGATGTCATATAAAACAAATCTAATTAAACATCAGCTTTCTAATCCTATTCATAATCTAATGCTAATCCTATCTTAAATTTTATCAATTGTATAATCTTGATCCAAATCAAATAAATTTAATTCCGAAGTAAACGAATTGAATCAAAATTTCAAATTAAATCAATTTAATTGATCAACAGAACTTCTAACACAATTTATAGTGTATTTAGTCTCACAGAAACCTCAAAGCCCCAACAGAATCATGTCTACAAAACCTATTGGTGAAGGCGTAACAAGAAGTAGCCAGTTTCAACAAAAATTTATTTTCGATTCTGATCACTTACTTTCGTTTTGCGATAATTTTAGTAATACAAACATTCAGGACCTAACGGAGTCTATGCTTGAAACAAAACTTAGTGATGTTGACAATAGATGGAAGAAGTTAGAATCTTCATATGAAAATTTTATGCTTTCTCTTTCATGAGAAAACTCAAAAGAGCTAAAAGACGATGGCAAAATTAATTTTAATGCATTTTCGGAATCGTAATACGTTTGTAGATCCTATATGTTAGATTTGCTCAAAATTACTCGCACTAGCAACACATCTCAAATCTCTTCCCGAATGAGTCTACCCCAATATCAAATAATCGCATAAAGCTACCCCCATGTGACACAGAAGTCTTTGAAGGTAGCTATGAAAAATATGTGATATGTTCACTGCCCTATACATCAATGGTTCAAATTGTGCACCCGTTGTAAAATTGTACCATTTGCGTAGAAAAACAGCTGGTGATGCTGGTGCAATTGTGAAACGCTTTGCACTAAGCGATGATAGTTTTGAACTTGCATGAACTGCTCTTAAAGATCGTTATGAAAATGAAAGAGAATTAGGTGACCAACTCGTTCAAACGCTATATAATATTTCATGAAATTTGTTACATATAATTTTTTGGCACAAAGACGAAGCCTATTGATTTTGGTCATGATCGGCCCATTATTTCACCTAGCCTCCACACAAATTTTCTCCTGGAATTGAGTTTTAACACTTAAAAATTTAACATAAATAAGTTTTATGTAAACATAAATCTATGTGCCAAATTTCATCACGATCGGTCCATAATTTACCATAGCTCCCATATGAACCACTCTTTCGAAAATAACTTCAACGTGCATAAATCCCATAAAAATGTTAATATTAACACATATAACATTTATATAAGTATAAGTGACAATGCAAAATTTCGTGAAAATCGGTCTACCATTGACCATAGCTCCCATATAAGACCCAATTTCGGGAATCACTACAAAGTGCATACATGTATTTATGTATCTACGTTATATTCTGTAATAGTATTTCTTACTTTTCATTTAATACAAGTATAGGTTCATAATTGGCTCCTTCCCGAATTTGATACACATAGGCAATAGAGTAGGGATTGACCGACTATACCTTATTCTCTCGTTTTAAAGATATGGATGTTCGTCAACGTTATGAGAATGCAAAACGGTTAAGACTCTGCCTTAATTATCTGTCGAAAGGGGACGAAATAAACAACTGTTCCTGTACCATCAAGTGTAAATTTTGTTTTCGCTCGCATCATAGTTTGCTTCATTGAATGAAAATTCCGCTATTGCCATGGTTTTGTGATGCTAATGGTTGCTATCAATTGCGACACGCAAAAAACAAACAACTGAAGTAGCTAGCATTGGAAATACGCTTGCTGATGAAAAATTCTATAAATCTAAGCGAATCGATTTACTTATTGGAACTGAAACTTTCTTCGATATTTTGTCGGTTGGTCAAATAAAGTTTGGTGCTTATCTGATCCAATATTTTAACTTCTGTGCAAGCTGACTGTGAAACATTTTTCCATAATACAGTTTATCGTGAAACTTCTGGTAAAATTGTTGTTAAAATGTCCTATGATACATTAGGCCTCCCTTGAAATATGTCTCTTAAAAGATTTACGTCCCAGGAGGGACGTAATCACTATCAATTGCCAATTACCTATTACTGTAACAGATGATGGAAAATTTGCCCGTAGAGCGTCTCAACCCAGCAAGGCACTTCGCTATATGTGCTGTTGATTTTTGTGATCCAGTCAACACTTATTTTCGCATCAGAGGAAAGGTTCCATATAAAACCTACATTGCTATATTTTTCTGCCTCACAAAGCAGTCCCCATAGAAGTTGTTTCGGACTTATCAACTATCGCCATTATTGCCACTCTAAAAAGATTAATTGGACGAATAGCTTTGCCCACAGATATATTCTGTGATAATGTCACCAATTTTGTTTGCGCAAATTCTAAATTGGTTGAGCTAAAGTCGTGACTATTCGATCCAAAAAACTCAAATATTATATCGAGTTATTGCTCAAATCAATTTATTAATTTTCGATTTACGGCCGTTAAATCTACAAAGGGCCACATAACTCTTGTTACCACTAGGTTCACATATGAAGAGTTAACGACAGTGATGATCGAGATAGAAGCCATTTTAAACTCATCCGATCCTAGTAACTTCGAAGACTTTTCACCAGGCCACTTCCTAATTGACGCTCCCCTACCTTAATACCCTTGAGTATTGGACCCGAATAAGCGATTTTTGAAATAAAGAATTTATTGTTAAAGTTTAAATCTCGGATTGAGTGCTTCAATTAACTTAGATAACAAATCGAAGTTACAAATTTGGCCTATATTGCTACCGGTAAGGGAAAAGGTCCTTATTGTACATATATATATATATACA
>MINK01172341.1:0-24533 GCA_001735545.1 Phormia regina
ATATATATATATATATATATATATATATATATATATATATATATATATATAATGGAAAAATTTATCTATTATATAAAAGGTGGGATTCACACGAGAAATTTGTCTATCGTAACAAACATCATATTTTTATGATCATAAGAATTTGCCACTTAAAATCGAGTTTATTATAAATTATATGGTGATTGTTTAAAAGTTTAAATATACTGGTTTAAAAAAAAGAGATGCCAGATGTTTAATAGATAAATTTGCTAATACAACCCTAAATAACTACAACCAACTACCTGGTGTTTAATACACATTCTTAAAGTACCCAATACTTTTGCAGTACTTCTGTTTGGAAAAAATCAAAACACAAGCGAAAGCAGAGAACCAAGCCAAGACAAAATTGTCTGCGGCTGAACGGCATATATTGCTCGGCGGCTTATATGTTGTCGTGTTATTTTTCTTATTTTGGGGGCAAAAAATGTAATGTATTGCATGTATTATAAAAAAAAATTAAATGTTTTCTAAAAGACATAACACGGAAAAATAAAATTTAAATAAATAACTAAAAGAAATTTATTTCAAAAATGGTTTTGAAGTTAAAAAACACAGAAAATAATATATAAAGTAGTGTTTTTATCTTCGACCTAACCGATTGGATCGACGGCTTACATTGAACCGGCTCAGCCGCTTAAGCCTATACAAGCTTGCGGCGGCTACGGTTTGAAAAATTAAGTGAAGGCGGCTAGCCGCCGATTTTAAGTCAGTCGGCTTGGTTCTCTGAGCGAAAGTTGCATTATTTGTACAAGTTTATCATGTATTTCCTTTGTTATTTCAGTGTATACGCAATACAAAAACGAAAAATAACTATTAGTAACGGAAGTATTTAAAGCATTTTATTTATATACAAATTGTACTTTGTAAAAATTACTTTTACAACTGGATATTAACGCAGTTAAAACAATTGTAGAAATTTTCTTTTGCTGTCAGTGAACGTATCAAGGTGAGACTGTTCTTTTGTTTGGAACACCTCATCCGAACAGCAAAAGAAATTTTCTGCTATTCTAATAATTGGGCTTAGTGCAGTCGCTAGAATTAATTAATTACGGCAGTGGAGCTTATACAATGTCGACAGGCAATTATAATGCTACCACCAAAGATGACCGTAAACAAAATGTAACTGATGGTACCGAAGAGGTAATAACCCGACGAATTCGCAATAGTAGTGGAGAAAATTCTCGCTGTGAAAGTGACGAAGAATTTTGTAGTCCTCACAGTAATACAGCTGCCTCAAGACAATCGTATAAGGAAGCAATGAATACTCCTTTGTCTGAAGGTGCTGGCGGTAGTGGTTTTAATGAAGTACCAGTTTCATCGACATGTATAGAAGGTGTTTCTCCTATGGCCATGTATAATGAAGAACGCATGAGACGTAAATTACAATTCTATTTTATGAATCCAATAGAGAAGTGGCAAGCAAGACGTAAATTTCCCTATAAATTTGTTGTCCAGGTAAATAGGAATTTGTACATAATTCATATAAATTTTGGTAATGCGGGTAAAGGTCATTGTCCATAAAAACAAATTATGCTTGCATAAATAGGAATTTTAATCATTTGTCTGCGTTGCAGTCAGTAAATCCACATAATTATCATTATATTTTATTTTGTGGGAAATCTTTTAGCAGTCACATTGATATGCTAATACTTAGATGACAATAAAAGTTCTTATATTTAAATAAATACAAAAAGCAAGAGTATCATACAGATTTATTGTTTGTTTAAAAAATTAAAATTAATTGATGTTAATACTCATACAAATATAAATTTTAATATAGAAATCAGTGAGCTGACAAAATTTTATTTGAATTACTAAGGGCGTAATATTATATTTTATCATATATAAATGATTATATATATTTTATAAAAATTATTATAATTATGAAATGAAAATCATATGTTTTTCCTCACTTAAGTAAATAAAGAATAATCTAAAAAATGATTATTAACATTATGATTATGACATGAAGTTAAAAAAAATTTAATGATTTTTTTTAGAAATATTTGTCTCTTTTTTTAATTCTAAAACGTAGAAATATGTAAAATTCATATAAAAAAACTTAAAATGAATAGAAATAATTTTAGTAAAAAAAAATAATTTTCAACCTTTTAATTAAATTATTTTTGTTACAATTATAGTTTATTATTTTAACTATTACTCATATAATAATGAAAATTATTAACTTTTTTTAACAATTGTTATCTTAATAGCACAATACGTTAATAAATTTGCTTTTATTTGATTTGTACCAACAAAATTAAGTTAAAAAATACATGTTAACAAATATTGAAAAAACGCTTATTACGAATTATCTTTACGTCAGCTTTCCTCTTCTTCACTCCCCTTACAACAAACATTCACACTAGACATGATAAACAAGAAGATTGCTGTTTTAAATTATTTTGTATGTTTTTGCTTTATACTAGTTTTTTTTCTCCGTTTTGTAATCTGCATAATTCAATATGTGTTGTATAAAATAATCACACTTACGGCAATTTTGTGGCACTAAACATTATATTTAAAAAATATATTTTTTAAAAATAATAAATATCTATTACCATTGTTACTGTTTTTCATGAGTATTTATTTATGTTTAGCAGATAATATAAAATAAAATTCTTTGTGTTTGTTATCAGTGTATTTTTTAATAGTTTTGTTTATTTTAAACGCAAGTTTTAATTAATATTTCTGAATTTACACAAGTATTATAATGTTTTGTAATATTTTTGTACTTAACATTTTAAAGTATTTTTAGAATGCTGAAATATTCTACATGATTCTATAGAAATTAAATAATAAATTAAAATTGAATTCAGTTAGATTTTTTATAATGTTATATTTATCACACCTGTAAAAAGCAAAATTCAGTTTTCTTAAAATAAATATTTGAATTTTTATTGCATTATTTTGTATTCATAATATTGGAGAAAATATAACCCAAAGATAATGCATTTAGGTCAGCTTTTTAATAAATTAAAAGTTTTAAATATTTAC
Organism: Phormia regina; assembly: GCA_001735545.1. Classification (NCBI taxonomy): domain Eukaryota; kingdom Metazoa; phylum Arthropoda; class Insecta; order Diptera; family Calliphoridae; genus Phormia; species Phormia regina. Next base: position 3,037 of record MINK01172341.1, read on the forward strand.
ACAACTCTCCAAGTATATTATATCAGTTATTTGTTATTTGAAATAACACATATTTTTCAAACTTTTAAATAATTTTTTGACAAAAATTTTAATAAATTAATTTCAAATATTTTTATAATTTTATAGAATATTCAAAATCAAAGTTCTAAGAAATTAAATTTAATTAAAATTTATATTGAAAATAAATTTTGTTATCATATAAAAAATTGTTTAATATACCATATTTTTTCTGTGAATGTAATACTTATTCACATTCCCGTTATTGTGCTAATTGTTAAAGTTTTATATGAAAAATAGTACTTTTTAAAAAATAATACACTTTGTGAATATGTGTGTTATTTTTGAATGAATTTTTATATTATTATTATTATTATTATTATTATTATTAAAAATGTCAAAGTTTAAATTATTATTTCTTTTTATGAAAAATGTTGTATAAAAACTTGCTTTATAACATACTTTCGGAGAAACATGAAAATCATTTTGTGTCACAAATGCAAGTGTATATGATATTATCTATATTATTGGATTTTAATTTTTGATTTGTTTTCAATTCTATTAAAATTTTGTGCAAAATCATAATTTGATAAAATTTTTTTTTGTGAAATATTAGTTTTTTAGTAAAAAATAGGTTTTTAGTGAAAAATTAGGTTTTTAGTGAAAAATTAGATTTTTAGTGAAAAATTAGATTTTTAGTGAAAAATTAGATTTTTAACGATAAAAAACATTTTAGTGAAAAATTTGATATATAACTAAAAATTTGAATTTAAGCGAAACAAATAGATTTTTCGTGAAAAATAAAATTTTTCGTGAAAAATAAAATTTTTGGTGAAAAATTAAATTTTTAGTGAAAAATTACATTTTTAGTGAATAATTATATTTTTAGTGGAAAACTAGATTTTTTGTGAAAAAAATATTTTTAGTGAAAAATTTGATTTGTGTGAAAATTTTAATTTATAGTGAAAAAATTAATTTTTACCGAAAAGTGTGAATAAATTGTGTTTTTGGAGAAACATTTTCCAATACAAAATTTAATAAAAGAATTATTTTTTAATAAATTTAAATTATGTGTGGAGATATTAGACTGAAGTTTTTTTTGGGAAGATTTTAAGAGGAAATGGGCAAATAGTTCCAAAAAGCGACTGAAACAACTATCAAATCTCAAATGAAAGGGTTACAAGTTTATAAACCAATACCAATAAAAATTAATTTTTTCTATAATCTGTTGTATATTATAAATTAAACATAAAAGCAATGAGAACTCTATGGTCAACCGTTTCCATGTTTTAAATTTTATATATGTTAAGATTTTTTCGATCGCACTCCTTACTTGAAATCTTATTTTTATGAATAATAAATAAAAATAAATAATGCAATAATTTTTTCTTCGAATAATACTGAAATAATACAATAATAATGAAATGAAATAGTTGCCCAATTCACAACTTGTGTTGTATCGTTGTATATCATAAAGAATTTTATATTCATTTCTTTTTGTTTTGCTTAAAAATTATATTAAATTAAAAAAAAAAATGATCATCTTATTTTGCATTCTTAGTTAATATATGCAAGATTTTAATTTTAATACAATTTTACCTGTTGCATGCATTCAAAATATTATACCGATTTATTTATTATTTATAAATTTATATTAATTAATGCCTTCATACCAATAGTGTTTTATTTGCGTCATAATACTATAAAATAAGGGGAATGAAAGGAAAGTAAACAAACTAAAACGCAAATTTACTTTATTACATATAATTTAGTATTACGGGATTTTCCTCACAAAAAAAAAACACAAATTCATTCGATTTAATAGAAATTAAATAATAATAGTTATCACCATCTCTCATTCTTATGAAATTTTATTTATTCCCCGTTCTATTGCAGATTGTTAAAATCATTTTGGTAACTATGCAACTATGTTTATTTGCTCATTCCCGTTATAATCACATTAATTACACTTGGGATAATCGCATTGCCTTCTCTCATCTCTTTTTACGCGGTTGGGATTCATCGCGTGAAGTGGAATCATATCCGCCTTCGGTGGGTCCATTTGCTCTCTACGAGAAAACGGAATTTTTTGATACTATCGATTATGCTCTTAATGGTTATGCTGCCATGAATCGTTCCATTGGTCCATATGATTATCCTACTCCTGATAACAGCATGGCACCTATGAAATTATGTTTGTATAATTATCGCGAAGGAACCATATTTGGTTTTAATGAATCGTATATATTTAATCCTGAAATTGAATTGGTGTGTGAACTATTACCCTCGAATGTTACCGCTGTTGGTGTGGAAAAGTATTTATTGCAAAGAGGAGTAGAAGTTAGTTTCTCCTCTTTAGTTAAAGCTACCTTAGTGTTTGGTATTAAGACTGTAAATTTTAAAGCCTATGGTGGTCCTTTATCAGCACCAGATTGTTTTAAATTTGATATAACTTTATTCTTTGATAATCGTGATCATGATGGTCAAATGTTATTGTCTTTGGATGCGGATGCTACACGTTTACATTGTAAGGGTGATGTGGATTTTATATCAGATGCAGAATTTGATGCCATTTTAAGATCAATATTGAATATGTTTGTTTTGTTGGTGTGTATGCTGTCATTTGCTTTATGTGCTAGAGCCTTGTATCGAGCCTATTTATTAAGATGTCAGACAGTTAACTTTTTCCGCAGTCATTTTAATAAAGAATTAAGCTTTGAGGGTAGATTGGAGTTTGTTAATTTTTGGTAAGTATTTTTACGTTATTTAAATCAATGAAATTTCTTTAAAAACCTTTTCTTTTAGGTATATCATGATTTTATTCAATGATGTGCTATTGATCTTGGGTTCTGCTTTAAAAGAACAAATTGAACGCAAATTTTTAGTAGTAGATCAATGGGATACTTGTTCATTATTCTTGGGCATTGGCAATTTGCTGGTGTGGTTTGGTGTTTTACGTTATTTGGGTTTCTTTAAAACTTACAATGTTGTGATTTTAACTTTAAAAAAAGCCGCTCCTAAAATTTTCCGCTTCCTGGTAGCTGCTTTACTTATATATGCTGGTTTTGCATTTTGTGGCTGGCTGATATTAGGACCTTATCACATGAAATTCCGTTCATTAGCCACCACCTCGGAGTGTTTGTTTTCACTAATCAATGGTGATGATATGTTTGCTACCTTTGCTACCATGGCCTCAAAAACCAGCTGGCTTTGGTGGTTCTGTCAAATATATTTATATTCGTTTATCTCCTTGTATATATACGTAGTCCTGTCACTATTTATATCTGTCATAATGGATGCTTATGACACTATTAAACGTTACTATCGCGATGGTTTTCCAGTATCTGATCTAAAAGAATTTGTGGGTACTCGTACCGAAGAAGATCTCACCTCGGGTGTATTTATGAATAATATGGATGATTTTGATCACAGCAGCTTTTTGGATGTGGTGCGTAAAGTTTGCTGTTGTGGCTGTTGCCGGGATTCATCATCAAACAATTCTGCAGGGCCAACAGGTTACACTACCCTGACTAGTATTATTAAATGAATTCAAGAGATTTGTGATTGCGTTTTTTTTTTTTTTTGTGTAGTTAAAATGTAAATGTGTTATTATTTAGTTAAATTGTTTTGTTTACTTTTTTTCTTTCGTTTGATGTAAAGACATGCTTTTGTAAAATTTAATAACTTAGCTTTAAGGTTTGATATTAACCTTCCTTTAATTGTAAAAAAGATCAACTTCTCAAAAATATAGCCAAAGGATGAAATGTAAATTGAAATATTTTTCGAATATTTTTTTTGTGAAAAAAATATTAAACAATTTCAATAGTTATAGCAAATAAAACAATAATATTATATTAAAATATATTTGTGTATTTATTGTGAAAATATTCATTTAAAAAAAAATGCTTAAAAATAAATTACAAAATAATTCAATTTTGAGTTTTGTTTACGTTCTATTGTTTCGGGGGGAATATGAGCAATTTGGCAACTTTCAAATTAATGTCGTAGAAAGTTTTGCATACTTTTAGGCTATTATGCAGAAAAATCATACACCACCTGATATTGAATTATGGTCCCCTATTATTTAATAAGATTTTGTGAATATGTTAAAAAAAATCGTTCGTGCTTGAACTTTGTTTCCGTTTATAGAAAGAAATAAAACTATTTGATTTTATTTTTTCATATTTTATTTATTGAAACTTGAAAATATTCATATTTTTCATATGGCAATTAATTTGAGAATAATTACAAAAATAACTAGAATTTATATGGTCATCGTTTTAACTTCTTTTGTTTTGCATGATTTTTTTCTTTTAATATAGTTTACAAACTTTACAACATTTACACATTCACATTATACAACAAACATAGTTTATACTCTTATCGTTAACGATAATAAAAAATACAAGCAAATTGATGCACATCTCTTTATATATTATATATTTTTAAAACATTGCAATGTATTTTTTCTTTGTTTTCTCATTAAATAGTCTATTATAACATACTTATGTATATACGATTTATTTAATTTACAATACAAACATTTTTATATGTAAATATTTCTAATAATTACATACATTTAATAGATTTATTTTGTATGTTCTATAAATATTTATTATTTATCTCTTTTTGTTTTTATTTAATATATAATTTGTTTTATTTTTTAACTTTTCCTAAATAGATTATTAAAAATAATGATGGTATTTTTTCCTACAAAGTAAATTGTTTGTATTTAATTAAAACTAGAAAACAATAATATAGAGATACATGTAGTATTTGTTAAACACTTACATATATGATGAAAAAAGATTTATGCTAAAATATTTTGACAATAGATAATTGTAATATTAACACACTTTTAACTTTTAATTATTTAAGAATTTGTTAAGAATTTGCAGTAGTTTTTCTTTTAAATGCATTTCGTTATTATATGATTTATTACTGCAATACAAATTTATAATTAAACAATAAAACAATAACACTAATTGGAATTTTTGCTAACAATATAATAATATTTTTAAATAAATATTCTTAATTAATAGGAATTTAAATATTTCCAAAAAAAAAAAATCTTTTCAATTTTAAATGAAATGGATTAATTTAAATCGAAAAATTAATTAAACAAAATATTTAGTTAAACTGTAAGTGTGCTAATATTAAGATTTGTTTGTCTCCATATATAGTAACATAATTAAAATAGTAATAGAAATAATTAATATTTAACTAAACTAACACACATATATAGATATACTCTCACAGATAACAACAATACATATATACACGTACATACATAAACGTACAATAATTCTATGATACAAAAGCATACACAACATTTTGTTTTTCTAACTACAACTATTAACTAACCACAATAAAATTATAAATGTTTTTCTAACAAATTTTTTATTTGCATCATAAATTTTTATTTTTTATTTTATTTTTTTTTTTATTTCTAAATAAACAAAATTCTTTGTAATCAATCAAAATCATTCATAAATGGCCAATAAGAATAAAACGTTTTCCTTAAAAGCTTTTAGTTAATAACATTGGAAGGATTAATTTCTTAACAAGAATTTTGTTTGAATAGATTTTTTTTGTCTATATTAAACACACAATCTTAAATTATTTATATGTACAAAGGCCTAAAGAAGTGTGGATTTTATATTAGAAAAAAAAAACTAAATACAACAAAATAATAGTAATAAAGCTAACATTAAAATTATTTTCTTAAGATGTAAACTAAAATAGAGTTACAAATATTATTAAAACAAAAAACAAATATATATGTTATGAATGGCTAAATTTTTACTAAAATTTATTAATTATTGACTTGATTTTCTTTCTGATGAATGTCGAGGATTATTTTTTTGCTTAAAATTATTAAAACAATTTTAAATGGTTTACAAAATTTGTGTATGTACGTATATTTTTCATTTTTCATTTTTTTTTATTATAAATTAATGAAAAAATAAAAGTAAACTAAAAAAAAAAAAAGTAAAGATAATGTTATATAAAAATACATTTATCTTTGTTTGGTGGAAAAGTCTTATAATTTCGTATTATTTGAAATATTGAATGAAATATAAAATATTAATTATATGATATAACAATAGCCAGTAATTATTAAAAATTTTAATAAAACCAATTAAATCAATCATTTAATTATGTATATAAAAAGTCCTAACATTTTCTTTTTCAAAAGCAATACTTTAACGATTTTTAATGAATCAAATTTAAAAATTTTAATTAGTATTTTTAAAATCAATATTTTTTCTATTTTAGTTTCTAAGGGATATTTTGTTTAAGGAGAAAAGAAAAAACTGCATATAAATAATTAGACATAATTAATAAAATAAAAAACTAGTCTAGAGACTGTGACTAGACACAATTCTACAAAATGAATAATGTTCCATTCTTATAATAAACATACATTCATACAATATGTATGTAATAATTTTAACTAAACTATGCTCTCTCGGTCTCTTGATGTCCCGCTGATGTCACTAAATCCGGGTACTCCTCTGACGGCACTTGGTAGTATACCCACTCGCCGCAGATTAGCTTCACTGGTCTTTTTTCCATTCCCTTGGAAAATACTTACTAGACGATCTAAAATTGACGATGAATTACCAGAATCGCCGGTGGTATTATTGCGAGAAGATTTCTTGCCAGTTGTTTGATTTGAACTGCTGCTGGCTTGGCGGCCATCAATGTCTTCGGCATAGCTGACACTGTTGACTGCATGATGTTCAATGTTTTCTAAGGAGTGCCATCGTTTGGCCTTGTCCATGTTGGTGGGTGTGGTAAAGGAAGCCTGACGTTGAAGTAGAGGTAATTGGGCATCTTCATCAATTGCCATGCCTCCGTTGCAGTTGTTATTCAAGTGTTTGTAGGGAAGCATAGAGACTCCGGTGCCAGTGCTTACTCCTCCTACAGAGTAACCTCCACCACTGCGACGTCTATTGAGTAGAGTAGAACCTACGGGAACAATTGTGGCTGAGCTGCGTACATTTATATCGCCATTGTCACGGATCATTAGTAATCCCACATCGTCACCTTCGTATTCTTCTAGCGCAGGTACATTGTTCGTTTCATTTGTAGCTTCGTTGTATCTCTGTTCATGCGGTGTGTCATCATCAGTTTCGCCATTGGGATTATCATTTATTAGAGAAACACCAGCGTCCAAAGATCTCGAGTTGTTCTTGCTCAACTTTGAAGGTGGGAGTACCTTGGGCTCGTGACGTTTGCGTAGTTGGTATGGTATGGGATCAAGGGATATGGCCTCACGTAAATTCTGATGAGCATTCACAGCACTTCCTAATATAATACCACTGCCATACATATCCTGAGTACAGTTGGGAGAATTGACAATTCGATGCGGGCGCACCATGGCCAAAGGTTTGTGCGAGGGACTAGCTAAGCGCGAGGAGCTAAAGGCCGAACCGATGTCGCCATTTACACCCACGCCGTTATTATCACAGTTTATTTCGGAATGCTCCAGAGTGCTGTGCGATGCATGTGAAGCCTCCGTTATATTATCAGAGTTAACAACACCGCCACTACCATTTAAACCACTTACTCCACATGTAGCACCATTACTACTGCCACCGCCACCGCCTCCAACACCACCACTACCATTAGCCGTTCCATAGTAACCCATATATTCGGGTATGCTATTGCCTTGGAAATTCCCCACTCCATTGGCAGCAGGTCGTTGTTCATAACGTTTTATAGATAAGCGTGGCGATTCTCGGTGCACTTGGTACGTTGAACCTTGAAGGCTGTAATTGGACTCTACATCGGCACGCGGTACACTAGACTGACGTCTGGAACCGGCACCAGCATAATGCATACCTACTATACTAGGCTGCCTGGAATCCGAATTCAACTTCGGACTCTTGCGTGGACGGCAAAACAATGGAGGTGGCAAGTCGGTCATATCGATCTCTTTCTTTTGTATGGCCTTTTCGGTGGCTCCCACCAGCCAATATGTAATTACTTCACCTTTGCCTTTCATATTGACTAAGCCGCGTTTCTCGGTCACATAACCTTCTAACTTATCCAACGCCTCTTTGCACTTGCCAGAGATGTGTATTTTTAAAGCCTCTCCATTTGACTCCATGCGAGAAGCCGTATTAACCGTATCACCAAAAAGACAATAACGTGGCATTGTCAAACCTACAACACCAGCTACCACCGGTCCTGTATGCATGCCAATACGTAGCTTTAACACCTCATTTGGTCTGTGGGCAATTCTATGTTGTTTCACAGCCTGCAAAAGCTCCAAAGACATTGAAGCTATTTCACCAGCATGTCTATCGCCATTTTTGATGGGCAAACCTGATACCACCATATAGGCATCACCAATTGTTTCCACTTTATAGACATCATAGCCACGTATGATACGATCGAATACCGTGTAGAGATCATTTAAAAAGTTTACCACCTGTAAGGGAGTGCTCTCAGCAGACATGGCCGTAAAACCAACAATGTCACTGAAATAGATAGTCACCTAGGAACGGGGGGTTTAGTTAAAATAAAATTTCAAATATTACCATTCATATTTAACGTACCAAATCATAGGAGACGGGCTCCACGCCTAAACCCATAGTCAATTTTTCCGCTACAGATTGTGGCAACATACGATGCAATAGATCTTCAGTTTTACGTTTCTCTTCACACAACAAACGTGTACGTTCTGTTACTATATCCTCTAAATTGTTGGCATACTTTTCCATCATTTCCATCATTTGATCCATGATATTTTTCGTTTTTCCTCCACGCATTTTCTTTAGGCGGGTTCTATTTAAAAACAATATTTTATACAAAGGTTCATGATATGATTCTATATTAAAATAGATTTACCTAATTGTGTGGAAATCTGGTCTAACATCGGGATCTTCATGCCAACAGTCGGTTATACAACTTAAGACATAATCAGGACATAGCTCACCCTCGATGATACATTCCAATTCTGGACGAAAAGGCACATCGCCTTTGATAGGTTTCTTTTTCACTAAATCCACAATTTCCTTGGGTTCGTACAATGTTTGACCAAATGGTCCCTTACGACTAAATATTTCATACATTATTATGGCAAAAGCATAAACATCTCCTTTTTGGGAACCATACACATGAGGATTTCTTAAAAGTTCAGGAGCTTTCCAAAATTGATCTATTTTTATAGAAAAATAAAAATTAATTAGTCCTAATAGCGGAAGCGCATTATTTTGAAAACTTACTTCTATAGTGTTGATGTTCTCCTATAGATTCACTTTCTGCACAGTGCCTTAAATCATGCAAACCAAAGTCTGTTACTTGCAACATCCATCTTGAAGTGACCACACAATTTGAAGACTTGAGATTACCATGATAAACCAAAGACGAATCATGTATATAAATCATACCCTGAAATGAAGATACGTTTCTAACTTGATTGATTTTCCTAAATACTATTTATTTCAAATTACCTTAATGAGATCATGTATGAGAGAAGCTATAAACAGATCATCCAATTTAATATCTTCATTCTCGATGATGTCATACAAACTGCCTTTGGCACAATAATCCGTGACTAGTAAAATGCGCATGGGCTCTACACAGGCACCAATAAAGCTGTTGACATTATCGTGTCTTAATTCACGTAATAAACGCATTTCTTTCATGATTTCACGTGACATATCCTTTTTACGCGGAAATTTCAATTCTTTTATACGCACTACTGCACCTCGCAATCGTGCCGTTGATGTAAACACTTGATTTGAGCATCTCGAGCCAAATGATTGGGCACTAACTAAACTAAGCTGCAATTGAAAAAAAGGTTATAGATTTAAATGTAAATAATTTTTTTAGTTATTGTTGCGTCAATACAAAGTTATCAATATTTTGAATATATTCAGCTTAACAGCATTTCGTACTGATAAAATTTGTTTCTAATATAGACATTACATTAAAATTTAACTTTAGTCTTGATTCATTTATATAATTAAGATTCGATGTATGAATATTTTTTATTTTTTTTATTTTATGAATAAAAAGTTGGGAACTTCTAAGATCGTATTTTGAATTTTAATTTTATTTTAGATTCAAGTTTCGACAGGACTATTTCTTAATGAACATAAAGTAATAAAAAATAGCTGTATTTTTTTTTTTTTTTTGGAAAACTAACATAAAAATAAAAAGGTGTTTTTTTCTATGCGATTTTAAGAAAAGGACAAAAAAAAACTTTTGCTGCTTACCTTACTTGGGGATGACACAATATCATTGCCCGAATAACCTTTTATTTCGGATATATCAATTTTCCACAAAAGACCTTCTATTTCCAATTCAATTTTCCATTTTCGATAGATACTCATGGTAACGACACCGGCACAAAACAGCAATAAGCCCAAAATACCAGCTGCCACCAAAGAAGTAATATGACGATCATCTTTTTTACACAATTCATTGGCAAAGCCACACATGGGCTCATCAAATGGACGATCACCACCTGATGGCCAATCCACACGCATAGAACCATTGATAAGTTTGTATTCCTAATAAAATATTTTTTTTAAATAAATATTAACTATAACAATAATTAAACAAAATGCAAAACACCTAAGATAAAATTAAAATAGGTGAATATGTTGACCAAAAAACTATGATTGAATGATTATTAAATGTGGAGGAAAAAAAATAAAACAAGAACAAAAAATGACGACTCACTCACTGGAATATCAGATCCTTGTTGAAAATGTGCCACAGGTACCATATGAAAATTACATGAAAGATTTTCTCGATATGAATACTTAAACGGTTTATAGGCCAACACTGAAAAATTGCCCTCGGAATCTCCATTGTTATCGATTTTAATAGTAGCGCCAGTAACACCTTTTTTTATATAATAAAAACAATTTAAGCATTTCATTTAAATTTATATAAAATTTAATTAAAACTTACTTTTATAGGTTCCATTTTTGATTATAGTTTCAATTATTTTACTACCATCTCGTGCTATATTATAGACTTCTTCATCCGTTAGGGTTTGCGTTTTCGAGGCATTTCGCAATAATTCATCTAAAGCCCAGGCATAAAGTTTGGCAGAATCATAGAGGTAGGCGGCATATATAGAAACAAACTATATGTTGATATTTGTTGCAAAAGAACACAATTCAGTTCATAGAAATCCCATCATTTTAATTAACATCATTATCATTATTAAGTCAATTTGCCAAGACAAAAAATAAGAAAGGAAGAAAGAAAAAGAACACAAAATTTATTAAAATATTTCCTTGTAAAATAATGAAACACAAAAGATTCCTTAACATTTCAATGTAATTGTCAGAAAACAGATACGCAAAAGAAACAAAAAACTATTACGAAAACACACCTTAGTTTTGCAATTAAAAAGGAGAAAAAAAATATACATATATTTAAATAAACTTGAGCTTATATCCTTGAAAATCATAACGCTGTCTAGCATTGGCTTTTTGCAAAAAAAAAAGTAGCTATGGCTATATAGCAATTATGATGTTTGCTTCAAACTAAATATTCGCATATTTGCAAAAGAAATGCAAATTAACTATCTTTCTCTATATTATCTGCTTTACAAATATTTAACTAACAATATTTATTATTATTATTATTTTTTTGTATGATATTAAATAAACAATTAATTAAAATGTTTACAAAGCTCTTCACTGTGGGAAATATTGAAATACGATCTTATCATAAATATTAATAAACAATGTATTACTAGTAAATAATATACTATTTATCCCAGAAATTTTATATTTTTTCTGAAAATTAATCTTTAACTCCAAAATCGTATTATACATATAATCATGGTTGATATCAATAACATTATTCATAATAACTCTTTAAGCTAAGGGCTTTTATGTTCCTCACAACATTTATCTAAATATCAAATATTTTTAATATATTTATATAAAAGTTACTATTTAAAATAAAAAAAATATAAAAAAAAAAATAATGACAATGAATTTGAAATTCAAAGAGAATTTGCTAAATAATTTGTATTAATTAATATTATGAAATATATTTTCAACGTTATATACTCACATATTATTAAATTTTGAAAAGTAATTGACTTATGAAGAGAACAAAGACAAAAATTTCCCACTGTGCATTTTCTTATAAACTTTTAGGAGAAATTTTATTTGTTTAATGCATAAGCGAAAGTGAGTTTGATATTAAGGTTGTACAGGTTATGTGATTATGTGGTTATATTAAAAAATTATTTGCTGTTATTATTTATTATTATTTGTGTTAGGAAATAAAGGAAACTGAAACAAGTAATGTTTTTTGTTTTTTATAATATTATCACATAATCATATAACCTAATAACCAGCGTATGGTGGACTTTCCTAATAAAAAACAAAATTTACTTAACTTAAAAAAAAAAATGTTTTAAAAATATTCAAATTATAAAAGCATAATGTAAGACTAAAAAACTTTAAAAAAGTTATGATTTCAGTTGTGTTTTAAATTACAAAACTATACATTTTAGAACTTTTTCGGTTGCTAATATATTAGTTGCACATCTATTTATTTTTTTTAAAAATAAAATAATTTTTTATTAATAGAATTTTATAAACTTACCTTAATAAAGTTATTGTTTAAAAATATATTTGGCAATGTGAAACTAAATGGTTCCTTTAAATTGTATTCCCTCACTCTGGCGGTAAACTCTTCATAACTATCAGTGGGTGGGGTTGAGGCAACCACTAGAAGACTTCTGGCACGTTGTATTAAACTATCAGTTTCACCACAACTTTGCATATGCTCGATGTGTTCCGGTTTACGCAAATATTTTTCGGCTTCTCTAATGTGAAGTGATGTTTGTATGACTAAATTACACAACATAATCTTTTTTTTTTTTTTAAAGCTTTGCAAACAGAGCAAGCTCAGTGATCTTGAGTTTAGTTTTTCTTTTTTTACAAAAAGAAAAAAACATATCAAGATTACTGGCTTGTTTGATTGCAAAAACAAAATATAATACTTACTTTGGTGTATAGGTCATCATATCAACAAATATCACCATGTATTCACCTTTGGAGAAAAGATTAGCTGTGTCCATGGAAGCCATAAATTCAACTAAAGCATTAGCACTGCCCAAAAAGACATAGATACGTGTACGATTCATGGTGTTTTGTACAATCTGGAAAAAAGTGGAAAATGGCATAATTAAATTTCGTTGTAATTTTGTGATTTTCTTTGTTTGTTTTTAATTTGATAAACTAACCTGATACCAAAAGCCTGTACGACAACAGGCCAACATTTCCTCACAACATTTTGCCATATTATCAATAAATGATTCCTTGTGATTAATGGTCATATTCTTTTTTTGGGCCTCTTGTTTAAGTAAATCGGCTACCATGCTCCAACTTTCTTCATGTAATATGGAAAATTTTTTCCAACCATAATAACGCAATAATGATATGACCGATTTAATTACCTGTAAATTTTCACATCAAAAAAAAACATTATTACCGGAAAATGTTAATTAATTAAATTAATCTGAATGTCATGAATATGTCATTCTTTTACCTGTGTATCTGGTGGCTCAGTACGTGCAAATGTGGGTATGGAAGAGGCTCGGTTTTCAGGACATTTCTGCAAAGAAACAAAACAAATACCAACACAAATTATTTTCATTCATTCATTCACACATTCATTTATAGATAAAAGTCAAATGCAAAAAAGACTATTCAGCATGTTTTGAGTATAATTTCTTTTACATACATGTATGTAAGTGCATGGATACGTATACACAATTGCAAACAGATTTCATGGAATTCTTATGCAATGTTGCAGCAACTTTTAAATAAACAATATAATTCATGGAAATATAATTTCTGTGTTTTTATGTCTCAAGAGGAAGGAATCCCTGTGGTAATTTTGTTTACTTTCTCTAACATTTTAAGCGTTTTCATTAACAATACTTGAAGTTAAGTAGAAACAAATTTTGATAAGATTCTTGAAAATTATTCCAGTAGTTTATTATTATTGTTAATTATTCTTTTTTTTAATGAAATTCTCTTGACACGAATATAGTGTACAGATAAATTTATTTGAATCCCATGGGGTATAAGGCGTAATTTCAATCGAAAAATATGTTTTACACACATTTTAATAATATTATTTTCTAATTGAATTCTTACTATTTAAAGGAATTATAGATTTCCATCTCTGCCTAACGAAATACGAATTTATCGAAATTTTAATTAGCAAAATGTATTTTTAGAATTCAAACGAAGTAAGCTTTTTGGTTGAAAAAATAAGGAATCTTGAATATAAGAAAATCAATTTATTTTCTAATGAAATTTGTGCTTTTTTACTTTTGCTGGCTGTTTCTAGATTTGAGCGACAAAATTTGTTTCGGCACTTTATATGGAAATAATATTATTTTTTTAACGAATTTTTTTTGATTCTGAATAAGAGACTGAAACAACGATTAACTGGGTAAAAATTAATATTTATTATTTATTTATTTTTATTTCAATGCAAAACAAATTATTTCTTTGTAAAAAAAAGTATTATTTTATAATTGGAAAATAAAAATCGAAAATAAACTTTTTTGAATAATAAAAAAAAAAACGATCCTCGCCCTAAATCTATATAATATATCAGCTATTTTGCAAAATTAAGAAAAAAAATCTTGAAAATAACAAAAACATTAATTAACAATTATGACAATGATACTTTCTCTTTCTCTTGAATATTTTCTCTTTCGTTAAATCACCGTTCTTTTGTGTCTTAAAAATTCAAAGTATATTGCAATCTCTGTCATGAACATTTTTAAAATACCATTGACAATTTCTGTAGCACTGCTTAACAGATATTTCTTTAATTTATTAATGGAAAGAGATTGTTCAATGGCGTTTTTTATTAGGACAATTAAAAATATTAAAAATCATATTTTTTTCAGAACCATTTAAACAATTTTAAGAATTCTATTTATTACACTAAAGAGCATCATTTTGCACCGTGTATTTTGTATTTTCCTTAAAATATTTTAATTTCAATAAAAAATTAATTTATTTTTAGCATTGATTTAAAACTTATTCAGAAAAAAAATTAAATGAAAGCTTGTCCTGGTTATAATTCATCAATTTTGAAAACTATTTAAGAAATAAGTGTTTTTTTTTCATTCTAAATAAAATCTTTTTTTAATTTAATATGGATTTTATACCAACTTGTACTACAATACAAATCTGTGACATTATTTAGTATTCTGTGACATATGAAATTACTGTATATAATATGTAACATGTAATAAGAGTATTAAAAAGGAAATGAATTTGCATGTATGAAAATATCTTTATTGTTGGTTAAAGAAAGCACAAATGTACTTATAAAACTACAAATATTTTTGTAAAAGATTTTTTAAAGAACTTAAAAATAATTTATGAATACATTTTAGTTATGTTCAAAGGTATTTATGTAAAAAACATGACAAAATTTTATATGAACGAATTGAAGCATAAAAATTGAATTATATACATATTGTGTTTTGAAGCAAATGACAAGAAAATGTAAGTAAGTATTGTATTTTAAAACTGTTATGGATTTGTTGTGAATTTTAAGTACTTACATAGGATATCATTGGAATGTTACGACTTTGTGTGACAATTGCTTCTACATAACAGTGGCCCTCAGGACCAAATATCATGGCAATACCGTCACAAATCATTTCCGTTATAGCTTTGGTGGCTAGTACGGTATCACCTTTGGTATCGTTCCAGCGCAGTTTTAATGAGACATTGGGCAGTAAATTTGTATCACTATTGATCTGCAAAATAAAAATATAAAATTATCAAAAATTTTATATTATTAAAAACCCTTTAAAATATTATTATTATTATTTGTATGTATACCTCATCCAAGGCCATGGTAAGAGCTCCGGATATAGCTAGACCCTGCTTATCTTTGAGCTCACCAGTTAAGGCGGTTAGATAGCCGACATTGATAACAGTGCGATTGTTCTCGTCACGCACTACTTTAAGACCCGGAACCAGTATTACTGCCACCGAGAGCAATTGTAAGATGATAAAGGGCCACCGCGTCATGGCCCCTTAGGCCGGGGCCGATCAGCGCGACACCTATGAGTAGCAATGTTTTTTACTAAAAATATACGGGAAAAAGCAAAAAAAAAAAAAAAAGACGTATGAATATTTTTCTATTTTTAAAAATAATATTAATCATACGTACTAGTATACAAATTTATTTAAATAACTTGTATATTCAGTAGGGGACGTATGATAAATTTGCCTAAATTAAATATTACTCATAATTAAATTATTTAAATGAGATGAAATTGAAAAAATTTTGTGATCATATTTAAATTTTATTTCAATGTAATATTTTTCCCTTAAACTAACATCCAGATTTTTTTTATTATTAAGAAAATCTCCATATTTCTCTAGGGTCTCTCTAAATTAGGAGCATCAGCACTAGTAGTGAGAAATGATATTTCATAAACTGCGGGCCGACTATTGTAGATTTCATGTAACATATTAACAAACCAATGACTTAATTCAGCCAAATGATCTATAGTAGCTTGGGCTACTACCGCACCCGCCCTATGACCATGTTGATGTGAGTCAAAGAAAGAAACAACATTAAGGGGAAATTCAAATACAAATACAGTGGTACGACTATCAGCTATTAAGGCAGCAAATAAATTTCTAGATCTACTATTACTAGGCGGTTGCTTAAAAAGTTGTACGGCTAATTTTAAAACTTGAGTTATACGATTTGCCACCGAATGTTTATACGTATCTTTTTGAGGATTTGCTGTTAGATGCGTATAAAACCATTCTCTTAAATCAAACTCTATACTCCTATGATTTCCCAGGGCTGACATAGCTTCTGGAATGTTAAGATTAGGAGTTCTTTTCTTATTATTTTTAAATATATTCGCATAAACTATATTGCCCTCATTCATGGCAGCACCAAAAATTTCCACAGCACGTTTTGGTAAAGTTTGATTGACGGCTCGAAAAACCTGTTCCTTCGATATTTTATCAGCCAATATTAAAGTGATCAAGGTACAGGAGTTAGTTCCACTGTCGCGATATTCACCATAACGAGATTGACAAAATTCTTGTGGAAACCACCAAATATTCACATTATTGTGTTTTTCAAACACCGCCATAACAACAATAAATGTTTGAGAGCTTGATTTAATTTTTCCACTGGATGCCGTTGAATTTTCAAGTTTTACATATTAATGTAAATGGTTTAACAGATAATTTGGAAGAAGTTATAAGATTTTTACATTTATTAACAAATAAAATTTAATGGATAATTATGACATTTGTGATTATAATTTTTAATTCATAGAAAAATGATAGTTCAATAGACTGATTCAATAAAACGTAAAAAAGTAATAAAAACATTTCTCAAAAAATAATTAAGTGATTTTCCTATTATTAAATAAATATCATTTTAAATGATATTCAAGCGAAAAACAATTTTCTTTTATTTCATGCATTTCATACATTTGTATCATCATTTTTATCACAACTTAAATACATTTTGGTTATTTTAATTATTAAACTGTTTATTCATTTCATTGCAGTAATTATTCATACACACAAATACACTTACTGACCATTTAAATATTGTTTTTATTATATTTTTAAATACAAATTAATTTTGTTTATTTTCATGTGGACCAACCAGCATTTGTAAGAGTAAAAAAAGGCATGCGTTGCAGACATGTGAATTTGTTTATTAAACAAACATTTAAGAGCAACACCATTTATACATACGCACATATATAGATACATACATACACACACACACACACACACTTATACAATCAGTACAAAGTTTTCAAATGTCATTTACTCTGGCATTCATACATATTTATAATGCGGACATGACAAAAAAAACTTATATTATTTTATTTACTTACATATATTAACACGCACGCATACATGTACATTTATGCTAGCTACAGTCTGCCATTATATATGTGCGAGTATTGTATTAACTTCTCGTACAAGAGAATAAACATGTGAATGAAAATTGTTTTCAATTAAAATTAAAAACAACAATCCAACTATAGCATACGCAGTTATAAATTTTCTCTCACACATACAAACACAAAATGATCAATCAAATGTCAGATTTTTGTTTTCTTTATAAGAGAAAAAAAACATTTATTTTTGTGAAAAGATCTTGGCAATGAAATGATTTAAATTGTGTTAAAAAAAACATGCAACATACTTGTCATATATCCCTTAAGAGAAATTTTAAATACTTACTTAAGTTGCATTAATCAAAATTGTTTATATGACATATATTAAATGCCTGTTTCACTTTGTCCAACGAAAAATTCATTTCAAATAAATGTAGGGAAAACAAGAAACAAAATTAAATTTATTTGAAATGAATTTTCGACATAGAGAAACAAAAACTAAGAGAAACAAAGAATTATCTGGTATGAAACTTGATTTCAAAAACTTTTTTTAAAGAACTTAAGAAATAAACAATTATTGTTTCCAATCTTTTATGGCAAACAACTTTTTGTTTTCCTCATATAATTTGATGAGTAATATTTGTTTAAATATCGTTACATTCCTAATATATTCTAAAATGATTAAAAAATATTCTAAAAAGCTGTGAAAAATTATTAAAATAAAGACTTATCCCCAGTTTTTATAAAACAAACGAAAAAAAATTGACTTGTCAAAATATATGGAAAACAACAAATAAATTTGAAATTTATTTGTCGTTTTCCATATATTTTGACGAGATGGAGGGGGTATTGATTTTGTCATTCTGTACGCACGAAAGGGACAATGTAGGGAAAAAATGTTGTGAGCAAAATACTACAAATACAGGGTGTCCTTTGTACCTTTATATAAAGCAAAATTTTTATTTTTATTAAACAAATTACAGTGCACACGCGAAAACGTGAACGATTCAGAAATGTGAACAAAATTTTTGTCGTGGACTATTCTAAAACGTGCTCAAAAACGTGGACAATTTTATTTTTTAATTATTGGTGTTTTTAAATTGTAAAATATCCGAAACTTTTTATTTCTAATCCTAGAAGCTTCTGTTTTTGGACATTAAAATAAAAAAAGTTTTTTATTTATGTTTACCAATCGAAAACGTTAACATCCATTTTAAATTCATCGGGATAAAAAAAGATCACTCAACAATTTATTTTCAATTTTAAGAAATAGAATTAATAATATACATACATATGCTTAAAAATATGTTCAGAATATTTTAAAGCATAAAAAACAGATCATTTTTTTTTTAATTTCATACAAATTTTATGTTCAAATACTGTCTGACCCTAAGATATGAATTTGTTTAAGTAAAATTTCTTCCAATTTGTATGTATCATTATAGTATTAAAGTAGACACCCCTTTTTTTTAATTTCCTGACAACGTAGATCCTCTCTTATAATTCTTTCAAATTCTTAAATTAGGCAACATTTATTAACAATATTTATGCGATGGCAAAAACTGTTGAGAGTTCGTTTACAAAAATATATCGTTCAATATTTTCCTTGAAATTAAAGTACATTTGTGAAACAAATCTAAATGTTAATCTACGATTTTTTTTAATACAATATTTAAATTATTCTTGTTTAATTTTTTTTTTTTCAACAAGACCACTACAAAAATTCTGTTGCTCTTGTTGTTCTTCTACTTTCCTGATAATTTAACTAAAACTTTACTGGAGAAACTGTCTCATTATATAATGTCATAAACACATGTTTGAGTTATGTGTGTTTATTTTTCCATATAAACAAAATAACTCATAATAAAACTTATAAATTAGAAATGTTTTATAAATTCTGTAGAATTATTTTTAAATAAAATAGAAATTCCATTTTTGACAGCAAATGATCAACATGATTATTTCATTATACTATGGGGAATATTTGTTTTCTTCCCTTTTACAATTTAATTTAAGAATGATTAGGTATTTTATTTAATAAAAATATTACAAATAATAAGAACAATGAACGATAATGAAATTACATACATCAAAAGTCTAAAACATTGAAATAAATTAAAAAAAAATAATAATAACAATACGGAATTTAAAAAAATAGTTTTGAAGTGATGGTAATATGCACGATTTACTTTAAAATTTAAAAAAAAAATCTTTTTCGAAATTTCTGTTCAATTTAATAAATATTTAAATTTATTAGAATATTTCTCAAATATCTTACGAGTAAAGAGTGAATACTAAATAATATTGTTCAAAGAGTATTTATTTACAGTAAAGTAAGAAAGTATTAGTTTTACTCTTAGTTTTATTATTATTTGTTGCTATTTTAGTTGTTATTGTTTTCATATTGTTCAGTTTTTAGTTTTTTTGTTTTTCTTTGGTATTTTTGTCTGATTATCATTACGTATTAAGAACTTTGTACGTGACAAGCAATGGGACTAAATAATAAAAACGACATACATATATATATATTTACTTACACATACATAGTTAAATGTAAATATATACATATATACTAGTATGCATATTTTATATTGTATGAATGTACGAGTACAATGTACATTTATAAACAAACAAGCAACAACCAATGCAGTGCAAATGAAAAACAAAGTAATAAACACTATGAAATGAAGAAAAAGAAGAAGAAAACCAAAAACAAATAAAAACAATAACAAACAGAAATATATACATATATACTATATTACTTATGTATGTATTTTAAAGAGACGTGATAAAAAGCTTAAATATTCCGGCCTTTAGTGACCAATGAAGTGTACTACACATCCCAGTTTTTTTATGAAATCTTTCATAAATTCTTTATTTATAGAAATTTTATTAATAGAAAAATCTCTATAAAATATTTTTATTTAACAAATTTTCATTATAAAGAAAATTTTCATTATATTTTTTTAATAGAACATTTTCAACTTATTTTTTTAAGACAAAATTTTCAATAATGTAATTTTATACAATAATACAGAAAATTCTATACAAATTGTTTTTAATAGAAAATTTTCTCTACATTTTTTTAACAGAAAATTTTCTATAAAATAATAATTTTAAAAATTATTTTATACAACCCAGGAAAAATTGTATTAGTTCTACAAATAGTTCCAGAACCCATGAAAACAGCCTGTACTTGTTCTACTTTGGCGTTACGACCAATGATTTTTGCTTTGAAATTGTCCAGAACTAATTCTTTGGAAGTGGTACCTAGCTAGTACCCATTCTGTGGAACGCTTCTAGAACTAATTCTATCATCAATGATTTTTTTTTTCGAAATTGTCACATTTAGAACTAGTTCTATTAGAAGCGTTAGGTAACGGTTTCAGAACATGTTTTTTATCTTTCATTCTAATGGGCTATTTTCTAAAGCCCACTTCTGAAACAAATTTAATTCTGTAAATACATTTTTCTTAATTTTTGGATTTTTTTAAACAAATTTTTTAAACAGTTCTAGGAAGTTATTCGAAAACCATTAATTTGTTCTTGGAAGTAATGTAGAAATTATATA